>JAQFVV010006287.1:4757626-4870126 GCA_028023455.1 Epiperipatus broadwayi
ATAAAAGCACCTGTAATCTGGAGACTAGGTTATAATAGAACAGATAACAGATTACGTTTATATTCAAATTCCATGAATTTATCTCAGAAGAATTTGAATCTGAGTAACTTATTTACTGCTTAATTGTGAATAATTGTATTGAAATTACTCCTTTAAATAATGTATTCAAACCAAAGTTTTACTTGCTGCCAGAAACCATGTCTCAATTATTTCAGAAAAATTGGTCAATAATGTAATAATCTAAAGTCATCAATTTTCCTCTTAATGAGCAATTGATCGCGTGTTACTACAGTTCACGACAGAAAAGCTAAATTGTTCACCCAACAAAAGTATTCTAGCTTATTATGAAATTTTTTATTTGCCAAACATGTATTTTTAATCATGAATGAGTTAGTTTTGGGATATAATTTATGCAGTTTTAATAGTTTTCTAAACTAGGAAATTAAAAACATATGCCAATGGGAGAAATGTGATTTCAGTCGTCACGTTTAATCTAACGCTTGTTTAAAAGATTTGCACTGATTTTGATCTTAAATTAAAATTAGAGGAGTCTGTTAATTTATGTCTTGGAAATTTTTATGGATATTTTTCCAAGCAATACTAGGATTATTCAGGGTTATGCATTATTCATCTAAGTTATTATAGTCCATTTTAATGCAGCCTTTACTCTCTAAATTATCAATAAAAAATAGTCAGTGGACAATTAGCCAAAATAGTTGAACGGAGTACAATAATAACTATGCATCACGCTGCAAAAAGTTCATTTGCATGCAGGATTCTAGGTTCCTAATTCATCTTATAATGTCTGAAATGTGATATCCCACCTACAGTACAGGAGCTTCTATCCAAAGTTTAAAATATTTTTTTCTAATGTTGAATCTGGCTGCCAGTTATTGACAAATAGTTTTACAGGCTGATAACTAATATTATCCTTTTTTATTATGTGGGTTATTTTTAGTTTTTCAAAGAATGCTCTTCAGTCTAGTAAATACTACTTCTGATTAGATCCGCTGTTTTCATCAAATCTTATCTGAAGTGATTAAAAGCATCACCATCTGTACTGTGATGTTGTGAATACATAAAAAATAATTTGAAGATTTTTTTCACTGAATGCCATAAAAACATCAATATTAACTTTATGCAGAAGAAATGGTTTATTTAGGCAATGTTCTTGGTGTTAGAGGTAATATAGCTCATCTGGATAACGTAGCTGCTATCAGAACTTCCTATCAAAAAATAAGATATCGATTTACTTCATCTTTGGCATTTGTAAATTTTTATCCATCACTTTTACCAACAGTCTATGTTAATGTATATTTGTTCTAGTTATTAAAAAATAAAAAACTGAAGTAATGCGATGAACATACTTCTGAATTTACAACTATCTAAACCAACTGCCTTAAAAAGGCATGTTATTCTATTCTAATTTTAATCAAGTGTTTAATGTACAGATCAATAGTTTAGCGATTATTGGTTATGTACTAGAGTATTTCAACTGAATAAATTGTAAAAGCTATATGGCTTCAATATTTTAGTAGGCTGCTATGAGAGTCAAATTATGTTCCACTATCATTGAGAAAGCATTCCAGATTGCATGGGTCTTTCAAGAATAAAGAGTTTCCATTGGTTTGTTTAGTATTGTAATAATAGTGTGAGAGTACCATATGAGCCTCACCTAAAACAATTTGTGTTTCTTTGTGAATTTAACTGTGCCTATATCGAATCAACAGATATAAATAACTTACACCTATCTTAAGCTTTTCATGTATCAGAGATATATATATATATATATATATATATATATATATATATAAACTAGTTAGTATTAAAAGAATAATCCTAAAAATGAATAATTCTAGTTTATTTATACACACACATAAATAAAATGTTTCTAACTAATAGTATTTTTTTTTTTGTTAATATAAAACTTGACATTTGACAAAACCTTAAGTCAACATTGCATTTTTATCAGTTGAAACAAAGGAAATAAATGTTTGGGGTTCATTACAAATTGTATATTTTAAACAATAGAGCGTGAGCGTGATTATGTGATATGCTTGCTGAAATTAATCCAGTATAAAAACGAACTAATATTGTTACAACAATAATCTTCTATTTAGTTATCAAGGCAAGAACTACGTTTGTAAATTTAAATGTGTTCGAATTTAGAACACATTTAAGAAAAATTAAAAAAAAGAAGATTCAATATTTTAAAACCTGCTTCAAGTAATTAATTTACTGCCTTTGAATATTATAAAGAACTATAAAAAAATAATCATTGTAATTAACAAGGTTATAAAAGTTATCAATGTCTTCAAAATGAGTTTACAAAATATATATTTAAGAAGACAAAAATTTATAAAGATGTTCTGTGGCTAGATAATTTATGCCAGGGATTTCTACTGATGTTTTAAACCCGAACATGTAAATTTATTCCTACTTAATCAATGCCTAAAATATAATCATCGTAATTCTCATTTAAAAAGCTGCTTTAATATTGGAGTATTATATTGAAGAAGATGTTAAATATTTTACTACATAAATATTTAAAGAATGAATATCTGGATTGCCTCTTCGAAGGATGATCAATGAACTTTATGTTTCAACATTCATCATCATTTTATTTCGTCTAAGGAGGGATATAAAACCGCATTCTTTCTCGTCTTGGATTACTTCATTGTATAATTTAAGAACTCTTAAACTTTATTTCCTTTGTGGATAATTATATTTACTTAGAAAAATTACTTCGTATATTAAAGTGGGGAACTGATAAGATGAACACTTTATTTTTTTTTATTTTATTTAATAAAATTTAGATATTGATATTTTGATATATACTCTGATGGAAATGACAGCTGACTAAGGTAAATGTTTTTAAATTATTTCAATTTGGAAGTACGTTTTATTATATTCCAAATTGAATCTTACATGACAATTAACATAATATATTTTTAAACATACATAACTAATATCAGAATACATTCTATTATTAATCTAGTGTGAATGGATGTTATCGTATATAAACATACAACACACACTGAATTATTTTAATGACACAATAGGTAGATTTATAATGTGTCATGTGTATTTATTATACGCATGATTTTAAATTATATATATATATGTAAATGATTACATTATTTTTTTTTTGAATATTAAATAATTTATTAGTGTATATAAGCACAGATTATAATTCTAAATTTTAATGTTTTTATGTGATAATATTTTTGTTTTTATTACTGATTAAAATGTGTTAAACTTGATTTCAAAATTAAACAGGTCTCGTTTGTTTATTTTATTTAGTCGTTTTATAAAACCAATATTTATAAATATACATACTCATGCATATATATGTTAAATCAACTTAGTGATTTAATATTTATAAAGAAGTTATATATAGCTTATATTAAATTTATTATTACTATGGGATATTTGTGGAAATGCCTGAAGAGAGTCGATTGCAAATTTCTACTCTGAGCTCGAATTCCGAGAGTAACGAGGTTATTAATAGAGGAGTGAATTGGATTATATTTTAAATAACATCATCCATGGCATTCTATAAGAAGACTCAAAGTCCGACTATAGTTAGATGTGACTTCCTCGAGTCCTGAAAAGGATCGTCCCGTTATACATGGCGCCCATACTTAAGGCATGAAACAGTAGTTTTCCATTGGTTAAATCCATAGTTTAAAAAAATAAATAAATATATGAGTATGTTGTGAATTGGTAAAAACACTGAATAATAAATAATAGAGACCTTGAAATAAAATAAACCGTAGCAAACAGATAAATCAGTCGCTTTAAAATAAATAAATAAATACGATTATAGTTTGGGCATTAATATATATTATAATAACATCTTATAAAAGTAGGAAAAGTAGAATTACATGTAAGGGCATAAGCACAGCATGAAATCTTATGGCATATATTAAAGTATAACTTTGAAAAGAAAGTAATTTATATATATTATATTAGAAATTTTTAGTTAATGATAACTAGAAGTCGGAAAAAGCTAAAAATAATGGAAGTAAAAAGTTTAGAAGAATCTTTAAGTAATAAAGATAGTGAAATAGAAATTACTTCAATTAGTGATGAACAAGGGTCTTTACAAGTCCTAATGTCTGAGGGGTCTGTAGAAGAAGTTGAACATCCTTCACAAGTTCATATGACAGATCAAATATTACCCCAAACACAAAAGGTAACTGAAGCTATAATAGTACAGCCTCAAGGAAGTGATAATTATATGGCTCAATTGGTCCGAATGATAATGGATATGAAAGCTGATATGAATAAAATGAATTCTAAGATGGATAATATGAAAGCTGATATGAATAATATGGCAACCAAAGCTGATATAAATAATATAAAAGCTGATATGAATAATATGGCAACCAAAGCTGATATAAATAATATAAAAGCTGATATGAATAATATGGCAACCAAAGCTGATATGAATAATATAAATGCTGATATAAATAAAATGAATGCTGATATGAAGGGAGAAATGGCTAGAATGAACGATAATATGGTAACTAAAGTTGATATGGATAATATGGAAAAGAAATTAAAAGAAGACATAATTTCTATAAAAGAAGAGTTAAAGAAAGATATTGATAATGTTAAAGAAAAGATGCAAGTAGAAATCAAAGATGTTGAAAATAAATTGTGTGAAGAAATGAAACAATTATCATTAGATTTAAATAATGTTCAAAAAGATAATGTTGAAACGAAACAAACAGTAAATGAAGTGAGAAAAGAGATGAATGAAGGAAACTTACAATGTCAACAATGTTTTAAAGAATTTAGTTGTAGTGTAACTAGTCAATTAAAAATCAAATATCAAGAGATACACCAGAGCCAGGAAACATTTAAAAATGAAATCCAAACAAATCAAGAAAAGTACCATGAAAAGATTCAAGAAAAATTTCAAGATATTTATGTGAAAGTAAATCAGTTTAATACAAAACAGAGTGATGAGATAGAAACAAGGATGGAATTTAGTGAATCCATAAAACAAGACTTAAAGTGGCTTTAAAGATAAAGTGGCTTTAAATGAAGCAGATATAATTATAACTAAAAAGGCTTTAGAAATAATTATAAAGGACACAAGTGGAACACAGAACCAAACACATCACATAAATAAAACCACTACCCAAAATTTTATCCATGTTGAATCTCAATTAGATAAAAATTCACAAAATATAGAAAGGCAATTAAGTGAACATAGCCCAAATATACAAGATGATAAAGATAAGAGAAATGTAGAAAATAATTCAGATACATTTACCCGAGAAATTAATGATGCAAGAAAATCCCTATTAGAATCTATCTTTCCGCATCAAATGATGCAAAAAAATGAAGAATATTTTATTCATGATAATTTTGATGAAGTTAACCCTAACATAAATCAAAGTAATTCAGATTTACCTATGCTAACACCACATATCAATTCTACAGTGCTAAATAAACCATATAATCATACAACACAAATGAATACCATTAATCAATTTGTGCGACTCAAGGTTTTTAAGGGATTACCAAGTGAAGCACCCATAGAACACCTTAAGAGTCTCAATTTATATTTTTCAGTAAATAAGATTTTGACTGAGGGAGAAAAACTGATTATTGCATATAGTCATTTACAGGGGGGTGCACTCCTATGGTGGGAGTCATTATTCAAAACTCCATCCACATTTAATGATTACCAAATTATGTTAATTAAAAATTTTTGGAGTAGGGATAAACAAGAAACATTACTTTATCAACTATTTCAAGAGAAATATAGGCCTTCTCTGGGGGAAACATTAACTAAATTCTTCCGACGTCAAGTTACCAAACTTAGAACATTAAGTACTTATCATTTAACAGAAGGTGATATTGTTCGTATTGTCAAAAGAAACTTACCATGGAAAATTGAGCAAACGTTGTTATGCACAAACACCAATAGTATAGAAAAAGTAACAGAATTACTTAACAGTATTGATTTAAATAATACTAACATATCATCAAGAACTACTGAAAAGAGAAAAGAAGAACTCACAGTAAATACTATTTATTATAAAAAAAGAAAGAATAATAATGACATAAATCATTGGAAAGGGAAGTCATTACAGCTAATCCCTTCTCATACATACTCAAATAAGAGTAATCAAATATCAAATAATAAAAACAAGATGAATCCTCTCAATAGCCCAGAAAAATGTCAACCTACAACCAGTAATCATGCACTGAAAATACAACAGAAACCAAACTGAAAAGGTACTTGGGGTCATGTTCCTCACCTCAAGAAGCCCAAAAAACAATGAGGGACATAAATAGAATGGAAAGCTGGGAAATCACTAATTTGATGCATTCATGGGAGGACAGATCACCTGATTTTGCTTTGCAAAGTTGCCCCATGATAGAGGTGTTGTTTGAGGACATACCGGTTAAAGCATTATTAGATTCTGGTAGTCAAATATCAGTGGTGTCAGATGCATTCTATCATAAAGTTCTGACAAAAAACCCTAACATCAAAATCTTACCACTAAAATCCACACAAGTCACCTTGGCGAATAATAGAAAGGCCAAATTATTACAAAAACAAATTTGGATACAAATTGAAATTGGCCAAACAACCCTCTATCATGTCTTTCTTATATTAGATGGCTTAATACATGAGGCTATCTTAGGGGCAGATTTCCTCCACATGAACCATTCTATCCTTGATTTCTCAAATAAGATAGTTAGGATTAATGATGAGGTTTTGGAAATGACATTGTGTCCAAGATATGATCTTTTTGAGGTTGAATGTATGATATCTGTAATTCCACAAGCACTAATGGAAAGTAAAATCACAGAATCTAATTTACTTGGAGGCGATGACAAAATTAAATTACAATCTGTTATTAATGAATTTGGCCCTATTTTTTCAGAAATACCAGGGATAATAAAGGGTTTCCAGCAGAAAATAAATCTTATACATGACCAACCCTTTCAATCCAAATCGTATCCTATAACATACCAATATCGTGAAGAGATCACAAAACAAATGAATAAGATGCTAGATTGGGGAATTATTTCCAAATGTTCTTCACCTTATTGTAATCCAATTGTTACTGTGAAGAAGAAAGATGGGTCGATGAGATTTTGTTTGGATGCTCGTCAACTGAACAAAATTACGGTTCCTGATAGGAACATCCCACCACCCATCCACGAATTGTTCGTGAAGTTTGGAAATAAGAAGGTATTCTCTACCTTTGACTTAACCTCCAGTTATTGGCAAATTGAACTCTATCCTAATGATCGCCAATATACTGCCTTCCGATATGAGGGTTTTACCTATCAGTTTAATAGGATGCCCTTTGGATTGATCAATAGTGGTGCTGGCCATATTCGATGCTTAGATAAAACCTTATCCCCTGAGGTCAAACAGATCATTACAATTTATGTGGATGATGTAATTATTGCATCTACCACTATTGAAGAACACCTTCAACATCTAAGATTATTTTTTAAAGAGTGCTGTGTGAAGGGAATTAAAATCAATTTCAAGAAAAGCACGTTGGTATGTAACGAAGTGGTTTTCTTAGGACATATCATTGGATGCAATGGGATAAGACCTCATCCTGATAAGATCAGTGCCATACAGAACTTCCCAAAACCCATGAGTAGAAAACAAATTAGGTCATTCTTGGGACTGTGCAATTTCTACAATCGTTTTTATCGAAAGTTCTCTGACCACATGGAACCATTACTAAAACTTATTAGAAAGAATGAAAGGTGGAACTGGACTAGTGAACAAGATGAGGCATTTGCAAAGATTAAAACAGGGTTCTTAGAGCAAACCATCTTAGCCTTCCCTGATTTTAACAAACCATTTATTGTTCAAATGGACAGCAGTGGTTATGGATTAGGGGTAACATTATCCCAGATCCAGGAGGATGGTCAAACTGGTGTCCTCTATTTCATCAGCTGCCTCTTGAAAGGTCCAGAATTAAACTATACGGTCACTGAGAAGGAGGCACTAGCCATAGTGTGGGCCTTCCAAAAGTTTCGACAGATGCTTCTTGGATCAGAGGTGATAGTGGTCACGGATCACAAAAGCCTCGAATTCCTGAATCACAGCTACTTGACTAACAGTCGTTTAATCCGGTGGAGCTTGTTATTGCAGGAATTCAATTACACCATCCAATATTGCAAAGGATCCGAGAATGTTGTAGCGGATGTGCTCAGTCGAAACCCATGTAGGTCAGAACAATGTAACCTGTCAGTAGATAATGCCTACATTTCTAACATCGATCTAATTATTGATAGAAATGTAGAGAACGATTTAGAAAACTTACAAGACCCACAGTCTAATGATCCTGACTTAAATCCCATAATTAGTGCATTAAAGGGGGAGAAAGTTCTGCATGTGCCAAAAGATCTTATACGATATAAGTTAGAGAAAAATGTCTTACTTTATAAACCAAATTTGGATATTGAAGAGTGGAGGGTAGTTATACCCAAATCAATAAGAATGCCACTTGTAAAATATATACACTGTCTATATGGGCACTACGGTGCTCATAAGACAGAACATATGATTAAAAATTGGTTTTACTGGCCAAAGATGTATCAAGACATCTTGAAATCACTGCATGATTGTTTAGTGTGCCTGTGAGCAAAGCCAGTAAACCAAAGTTATGTTAATTCAATGAAGTCTATTATTCCAGTAAGACCAAATGAGATCTTAGCAATAGATTATTATGGACCTTTGCCTCCATTCAATAAAAAAAAATATTTATTAGTTGCTTATGATCTCTTTTCAAAATATGTGTCAGCTTACCCAATACCCCAAGCTAATACTAGACATACCATCAAAGTATTAGATACCCTCCAATTCATTGGGATAGGAAAGCCTAGAACCATATTAACAGATCATGGTACTCCTTTCTTATCCAAAGAATGGAAAACATGGGTAGAAAGATCTCAAATTAAACATGTGCTTACCTCCATTAGGAATCCTCAGTCCAACCCTTGTGAACGTGTAATGCGGGAGCTTGGTAGGTTGTTTAGGACTTATTTAGGAGATGAGCATAAGGGGTGGGTTAAGCTAACCAAGCGTGTAATTGATTTCATCAATTGGAATGTGAACGAATCGACTGGATTCACACCAATTAGATTACACTTTACAAAAACCGTACCAACCTTATTTTCAAGATATAAGCCTATGGCTACATATGCTGAAATAGATACAGAAGAAGATAGAGTAAAAGCTTATGAACAACTTATAAAAAAGGCCAATCAAAGAAATAAAAATGTGAAGACAACTTCACACAAGTTCCAAATTGGGGATCAAGTTTTTATAAAAACACCTCATATGAGTAAACCCCAAGAGAGCAAATATCAAAAGTTTTACCATCAATATGAAGGACCTTATACTATCATAAAGCAAACAGGTCCCAATGCATTCTGGATAAATATAAAGGGAGACATTAAAGGCACTTACAATGCTAGAGCTTTAAAACCCTATTTTGGTCAAACAAATTAATAATGTTTGCCACATTTTACTTATGTATAAAGTAAAATATTGAAAGAAAAGATCATTTAGAATAGGTGGGGGGGGGGAAGTTTTCATTTAAAAGTATATGGGTATATATATGTATAAGGATGTGTATAAGTCAAAAAAAGACATTAATTGTTTTTGATGAGGGTATGTTAAGCAATTAAAATTAATTCTTAGGATACCTGAAAACTAAAAATGTTTTAAGAGTTAATCCATGCTGAATGATGGATGTTCTTATGTTTTTGGATAGTTCTCAAAAAAGTCCATGAGTCTTAAAGAAAAGCAGGATGGAGACTACCAAACAAATATATGTGTCATCTATAAAAGAGGCACATAACAATGAATCCATTAAAGAAAAATAAAAAAGGGGAGAAAAAGAAAGAACCCTATATATATGAACCTCTTTATCCTTCTGTTTAAAGTGAATAATATTTAATGTAGAGAAAGAGAAAGGGTTAAAAAAAATAGAGCAAATAATAAGGGTTGATAAAAGCAGGAAAGAAAAACAAGCTCCACAACTTTATATTTAATGCATACATTGACACACATTAAGTGTCCAAATTTTAATGGTAAATATAAAATTTGAACTTTTTAAGGGAGGGGGTAATGTGAGAGTACCATATGAGCCTCACCTAAAACAATTTGTGTTTCTTTGTGAATTTAACTGTGCCTATATCGAATCAACAGATATAAATAACTTACACCTATCTTAAGCTTTTCATGTATCAGATATATATATATATATATATATATAAACTAGTTAGTATTAAAAGAATAATTCTAAAAATGAATAATTCTAGTTTATTTATACACACACATAAATAAAATGTTTCTAACTAATAGTATTTTTTTTTTGTTAATATAAAACTTGACATTTGACAAAGCCTTAAGTCAACATTGCATTTTTATCAGTTGAAACAAAGGAAATAAACGTTTGGGGTTCATTACAAATTGTATATTTTAAACAATAGAGCGTGAGCGTGATTATGTGATATGCTTGCTGAAATTAATCCAGTATAAAAACGAACTAATATTGTTATAACAATAATCTTCTATTTAGTTATCAAGGCAAGAACTACATTTGTAAATTTAAATGTGTTCGAATTTAGAACACATTTAAGAAAAATTAAAAAAAAGAAGATTCAATATTTTAAAACCTGCTTCAAGTAATTAATTTACTGCCTTTGAATATTATAAAGAACTATAAAAAAATAATCATTGTAATTAACAAGGTTATAAAAGTTATCAATGTCTTCGAAATGAGTTTACAAAATATATATTTAAGAAGACAAAAATTTATAAAGATGTTCTGTGGCTAGATAATTTATGCCAGGGATTTCTACTGATGTTTTAAACCCGAACATGTAAATTTATTCCTACTTAATCAATGCCTAAAATATAATCGTCGTAATTCTCATTTAAAAAGCTGCTTTAATATTGGAGTATTATATTGAAGAAGATGTTAAATATTTTACTACATAAATATTTAAAGAATGAATATCTGGATTGCCTCTTCGAAGGATGATCAATGAACTTTATGTTTCAACATTCATCATCATTTTATTTCGTCTAAGGAGGGATATAAAACCGTATTCTTTCTCGTCTTGGATTACTTCATTGTATAATTTAAGAACTCTTAAACTTTATTTCCTTTGTGGATAATTATATTTACTTAGAAAAATTACTTCGTATATTAAAGTGGGGAACTGATAAGATGAACACTTTATTTTTTTTAATTTTATTTAATAAAATTTAGATATTGATATTTTGATATATACTCTGATGGAAATGACAGCTGACTAAGGTAAATGTTTTTAAATTATTTCAATTTGGAAGTACGTTTTATTATATTCCAAATTGAATCTTACATGACAATTAACATAATATATTTTTAAACATACATAACTAATATCAGAATACATTCTATTATTAATCTAGTGTGAATGGATGTTATCGTATATAAACATACAACACACACTGAATTATTTTAATGACACAATAGGTAGATTTATAATGTGTCATGTGTATTTATTATACGCATGATTTTAAATTATATATATATGTAAATGATTACATTATTTTTTTTTTTGAATATTAAATAATTTATTAGTGTATATAAGCACAGATTATAATTCTAAATTTTAATGTTTTTATGTGATAATATTTTTGTTTTTATTACTGATTAAAATGTGTTAAACTTGATTTCAAAATTAAACAGGTCTCGTTTGTTTATTTTATTTAGTCGTTTTATAAAACCAATATTTATAAATATACATACTCATGCATATATATGTTAAATCAACTTAGTGATTTAATATTTATAAAGAAGTTATATATAGCTTATATTAAATTTATTATTACTATGGGATATTTGTGGAAATGCCTGAAGAGAGTCGATTGCAAATTTCTACTCTGAGCTCGAATTCCGAGAGTAACGAGGTTATTAATAGAGGAGTGAATTGGAATATATTTTAAATAACATCATCCATGTCATTCTATAAGAAGACTCAAAGTCCGACTATAGTTAGATGCGACTTCCTCTAGTCCTGAAAAGGATAGTCCCGTTATAATAGATAACACAATTTTAGAATATCTTACTATAGTTCTTTGAACTATGAATTTATAACTGATATAAAACCTGTTTTTGCAACATTTCAATTATAGCAATCAATACTGTTAGTTCAAAATGTTTTTCATTAATATATATGCAGTCATTCTCAAGTAATAAATATAAAAAAGTCTTTAAAAATCCAATTTCACTACAGTCACGGGGCAATAAATTAAACTCTATAACTTTATATTTTTTGGCAAAATTGAGATCCAAAATGCAACCTAAATTACTGACAAAAATAAAACCGTTCAAGGTAGTGTCAAATTATCATGTCAATTTCACTTAGTGGAAAATCTGTTGATGTACAAGATCATAGAAAATTATGATGTATCATGGATAGTTATTATATAGTGCAATGACTGTTTTACTGACCTAGTATGTATGCTACCATCTTAAAATAAATATAACCACGTGATACTCGCCTTCAAATCAAGTGGACTAGCTGATTGTTTATTGGTAAGCTACAATTATTTTATCTAAGGAATTGAATGAAATATTAACAATACATTTTTATTAATATTTTGATTGTTATAATATGATGTATTTTCTAAAAGTATTTAAGCATATGCATTGAAGAAAATTAACACCTGCAAAATTGCTAAGGCATTGCAAACATATCGTTATCTATTAATTGGTAAACTCTAGTAATTTTGATTGTCATTGCCATTTACTTCATGTCATTAAATTGAATGGATTAGGTAGATCTTCAAGATATCATGTGCTGATTTCCATTCATAATCTTAAGTCAAAACTATGTAAAAAGGTTATGAGAAAATTAGATTGTTTACTCAGAGTACATTTAAAAAATAATAAGAAGTACTGAATGAATAAAAGTAAATTACTTATTAACTATATGAATTTGATCCAAAATGAATCCACAGATTGTATCGCATTGCATTTGCATTACAGTTATAATGATTCAATGCTAATAAATATCCTAATGCTTGTATTATATGAAAAAATTGGCTGTTATAAAGATATAGAAAGTGCTCATAAAAATTCTTAAAATGGGCAATAGGCATATTCAGCAAGTTGCTAAAGCCAAGTCAATTCATAGTTGATGAGTTCTATATTAATTAAAATTCCCAAAGTTAGTCACAAATTTAAGAAGTGTTTTAACATCAATTTGAGACCCTATGAAATAAGTAAAATATTTAGAGAAATATCCTTATGACTGAAACTTAAAAAAGATGTAAAAAGGATAATAGAATGCTATGAGTCTGAAATAAGTGATTTTGTCATAAATTAGACAACATATGTTTTCACCTTCTCTATCATACTTTTTTTAAAAAGTCCATGTAGTATGTGTATATTATTTCACCAATTCGTTCTTATAGTTATTCAGTATGGGCAATTAATGTTTTATTTTTTTCCCTTTTACAGTAATTGTTTAGGAAGTAGGTTTAAATAAATTGTAAAAAAGCATAGAGAATTAATTTCCGGTTACATCTGATAATCAACCATAAAATTTGTAGCGATTGATACCATAGAATTTAGAAGTAATAAATCTTTAGGTTCTTTTGAAGAAATTTCCCATAGTGTTTCATAATGTTTAATATTCAGTTAAGACATATGTGGTCATCTATTTCTTTTTAAGGAAGTGAGAATATAATGTAGAGATAGATTACCAATCTATATTATTTACATATAAAAATGTTTGCATTAAAATAGTAAGTATTATAATAAACTCTTACCTTAAAATGGCCTAGTTTAAATATATTATGAATTGTACTTTAAATTCAGTGGGTAGATTGAAATACCAAGATAATTTTCGCTTTTTCTAATAATGCGACTATATTTGCCACTTCTATCAAATATGTTTAAGATTGTTAAAGTTATTTGTATTTTATTTTTGGCTTATTATAAATGCCTATTTTACATGCACGTGTGAATTAAAAGGGTGAGTACATATATTTGTTAACCAAACCATTTAGAAATAAATTTTGACTATTACATGCATATTTAAATAAATGACATGATAATTAAAAAAATATTTATTAATTCTGAAAAAATTTAAAATCAATCCATTAGATAATATTTTTAAAGGGCATTTTGAAAAGAAAAAGTGTTAATCAATATTTATTTCTATTTCTATTTATGAAGCTTCTATGATTTTAATCTTGTAATCTAGATATTCCTGATGCAATTGAAAGATTATGGGTTTGGTTAATTTATTTTAGAAATCGTCATACTTTCTTGTTTTTCTATTCAATTTGTGTACTGTGAATAAACAAAATGGCTTTTGGCTGAGTAAGAATTCGGAATGGTATGCTACTGCCCCTCTCAAGAACAATTATTCTGTTTTCATGAAATATCTGCAACAACCATTACTAAAGAATTGTCATAACCTTATCAATATATCCCATGAAAACTGAGAGTTATACCTTAACTGATTGATAAAAAAAAGCTACTAGTCAATTTTCTAACAATTGAATTTTTAAATTTATTAATAAAGCTCTAAATAGTAATGATATTAATTATTGACAGAATTTAATTTACTTAATGTCCATCAATTAATTGGTTTACTTACTCTTACTTTCTCAGTGAGCAATTTAACATATGAATATTTCCCAAAGTAATTTCATGCTACTTTCAAATATCTACATTATTTTGCATGTTAGCATATTCCATGAAAAAGTTAATGGAAATAAATCATTGTTGTCAGGGCTCAACCATCAGAAAAAAAGGAAAACATTTTATTTTTTTTATTATTAAATTGTATTTATTTTTTGTAACTAGTAAAACAAAAGATTTTATTCCATTAGCTTTTAAAAGTTGGAAGTTCTATTGATAGTATCCATATAAAAATAGATTGTTTTTATATTTTTTTAATTTCCATAATACGAACTTTTTTGCACGCATACAACATCATATTTGAGGTATATTATAAATAATATCAATGAAGTTAAGAGGTATTAGTGCAATGAATCATACATATTATCTTAATTTTCGTTTCTAAATACGTATATTTATGCTATATATTGGCATGAAAGTTCAATTTAAGAAATGTGGTTGTCTTTTATTTATAGGTATATGTAAAGTATTATTATTTTTCTAACTTTTAATTAACAGTTAGTGTATATTTTAGAATAGCATGTTCTTTTTATTCATAGAATTTATTATGAATAATATATTTATTAAGTGATAGTTAAGTCAGACTGCATGACTATTTGAACTTTTATCACTTAAACGCTACATGTCATAAATATATACCACTCAGTAGAAAAATATCATGTTATCGTATAATTATGTTCTTAAATGTGCATCTAGAAGAAATAAACAACATGAAAGAAATTACCTTATCATCTGAATTACTGCCATTCTCATTATTTGTATCTTCAACCCTTACTAATATCTTAAAATTTGTTAGAAACCTTTCCTCTATTGTGGATTTGTAAGCCTTTTCCCTAATGCATTGAAAATTCTAAGTGCTTAATTTTCTTTAACTAAATTAAAGTGTTTATATGAAATGAATAAGTTGATAGTTGAAATATTTAACATTTGAATAATCTGCAGTCATTTAATGTTTTTCAGTTCTACACGACCTGTGCGAACATTTAATGTAGTACACAGCAGTAGTTCAAATGTTTTTCGTAAATACATGCATTCTTTAAAAAATTTCAATCCGGTATTATGAAAAGTAAATTTGATTTTTATTATTCTAAAATTACTTACAAAACGTTATAATATGTATATAAAGAAACCACAAAAAATAATCATAGATTGTAAAAATGAAGGAAATTATTACTTAAGTGTATACTACACATGGTATGATATCGGTGAACTCCAAAAAAAGTGGCATAAAACTTAGACTATGCAAGGTAAATTTAAAATATTTTTTTAATAAAGCCACGTTTGGAAAGATCTTAAGGTGAGGACATGTTCAATTTAAATAAATAATATGTAATTAAAGAATTTGAAAGTTGATAACAGTAAAATTGATCTGAAATAGTTATTGAGGGTTAAACATCTGATCTTACATTTGCTTGAATACACGACTTTTCTTTAGATATATCATAAAGAAAGACATTTCATATTATAGATATCGGTGTAATGTCCCACATATATATTTAGTTATTAACGGAGGTTATGGGTATTAAATAATAATTGTATTTGCAATTTCAAGTCACAAGTAAAATGAGCCTTAATTAGAAGTATTACCATTGCCACAAATGCTTTGAAGACTGTATATTTGAAATGCAATTTCATTGATATTACATTTGTAAATATCCCATAATTAATTTATTATTATGACCCCACTGAACAATTCTAATATGCACAATAACTATTTGTAATAATTTGATTGAATACTTTCGTTCAAATTTAAGCAATTTTAATTGGTTATTCAAGATAATCGGGTTTTGTTATATTAATTTGAAACACATCCGTGTATTTATAAATCCGATATTTTATTTTATACACATGTACTTATGATTTGCACTTCAATATTTATTGAAGATTTCAAATCAAATTTACAAAGTTGCAATATCTTTTATTAAGTTTTAAAGATATAAAATTCATATTCGCTTACAGAATATATTTTAAGTTATACTGGCAGAATATGTCAAGGAAGGAGAGATTTATAAAATATACATTATGATTAATCATCAATAGAATTTAACTTTTCTTTATTTTTATAAAGTTAATTTTCTTTGGTTTTTATTTTATTTTAGAAGTATAGTAAATTATTGTTTGAAAATAGGATAATCACTTAATTGCATTTTATTATATATCATAAACCATGTGATATTGCTCTATTGTGGAGATGAGTGGGAAAGTGATATAGTTCTCACGGAATATCATTTGTAGTTTAGGCCTCAAAATAGTTATTTCATAGCAGTATAGTACTGGCACATATCAAAAATAAATATGCTTAGTGTTGGTACACCTTACAAAAAATAGAATTATTATTTGAGTATGAAATATTTATGAAAATCACTATAAATTATATCTTCAGTGTACTTATATAATTTTATTTATTATTATTATTTGGGCTAAGCTAAAATTCAGACTTTATGAACGTATTAAATATATAATTAAATTAAATGCGATTTGGATGTAGTAAAATTCTTCTTTGCATTTATACTTTACCAATGTCTGTCTTTCCCTTATTTCCCATAATCGCTGTCCAGCATCACTCAGTTATTACAAAAAACAGCAATTGACTAATAAAACTTCTACTGAGACACAATTTATGAAGACAAGAAAGGATAAAAAAATTATATAAAAGTAATGCTTTAAGAAGGACTGAAATCGCAAATTTTATAAAATTGTGTGAAAAAGAGTTGGTAGTGATATAACAAAGTATAATTGTGAACTAGCAAGAAATCTATAGAAGAGAATAAAACTCTCAAGACTGTAAAACAACATCTTTGTGTAGATAACAAATTAATTTCTGAAATAAAAAAATTAAACTATTACTAAAAAGTGAGATGACCTCATCAAATTTGTAGAAGGGTCCTATCTATAATTTTATAATAATAATAGACCAAAATTAAGTATTTCATACAACTTCTCTAAACAGGTAAGATGTGATATGTTGGACTATTTCCATCATTTATGAGTGAATGTTGAATGTATTGAAAATTTTAAATTGAAAATTTTAAACTTTATTTAAACTTTCCAATAACACACAAACAGACAATACAGATTAGTAATTACACAACTTTTCGAGTAATATTATTCTGCACTCTTCTCCAGTTGTTGCTGGCTTATATGCACAGTGACAATATTCGCTTAATTGAAGTCGCACCTTTAGATTCTTGAATATCGAATTTAAGGCAAACGTTCTACCAACTGAGCTATTCTGTCTAAGGCAATATATAGTAGAAATTTGATATAATTATATATGAGGTTGGTATATTTATATATGAGGGTTGATATATTTATATATGAGGAGGATTTGAGCCAACCCTCATATATAAATATACTAAATTTCTACTATATGTTGCCTTTGACAGAATAGCTCAGTTGGTACAGAGTTTGCCTTAAATTCGATATTCAATAATCTAAATGTGCGAGTTCAATTTCTAAGCGAATATTGTCACTGTGCATATAGGCCTGCAACACCTGAAGAAGAGTGGAGAATAATACTATTCGAAACGTTGTGTAATTACTAACTCGTGTTGTCTATTTGTGTGTTATTACTAACAAGTTGTTTGTATTTGGAAAGTTTAAATAAAGTTTTAAATTTTCTATATATTCAACATTCACTCATAAATGATGGAAATAGTCCAACATATCACATCTTATAATATACCATCATTACAAACCTTCAGACAAATATTCTATATACAGATATTCTGAATTGACAGGGAATTTAAATGAAGTGACACATCCAATTAAAAATATGAAGAAGGGAGAAGCTCCATATAATGATAATGATGTAACAGTTGTTTAGAATAATTCAGTATTTAATGTTTTTTTTTTTTAAAAAAAATGTCAAAGAAGATATTAGAAATTACAATCCTATCAGATCTAAACCATTTTTACCAAAACAATTACAACTGTCTACGGCAAACTTTGGATTTTAAGCAACCAAAAAGAAGCTTGATTTAAAAATGGTTTAATACAGTGAGAGAATTTATAAAAAGGACCAATGAATATGAGTAGCCAATAGGTTTTTGATTTGTTTATTATAAAAAAGTATTTGATTCTATAAGCATGTTAATGATTAAAATAATGTATCATCAAAGTTTTGTTACATTCTGAAGAATATTTATAAACATGCAATAGCTAGAATTAGATTGCATAAGGGTACTAAAATATTAACATTAAAAAGCGTATATAAGAGAGTGACTCCATATCTCTAAAACTTTTTACAATAGTTTTGCAAGAAGTATTTTGTGGGTTAAAATGTAAAGCTGGGGGAGGGGGAGTAAATGAAAATTATTTAAGAAATGTACATTTTACAGATTTTGTAGTTGTTTTTGCAAATAATGCTTTACAGCTCTCTGAAATGTAGCAAACATTATCAGTTGAAAGCAAGAATGCAGGAATAAAGATAAGTATTAAAAAGACTAAAATAATGTTTAATGGATTTTCTTAAAAGATGAAATTAAAAATGATAATGATAAATTAGAATTTAACACTACAAATACCTTGATCATATTATTACTGCCATGAAAATATAATGGCAAAATTAATCATAAAATTAAACTTATTTAGAAATTACTTAATATTAAAAGAAATCATGCCTATGTGATTTTAAATTATGGTTTTTAATAAATGCATTACCATTTCTTACTTATGGATCTGAGACTTGGATATTTACCAGAAGAGCATTGCTGAGACTTCAGATCACTAAAAGAAGTGTGGGAAGATGCATATTAGGAATAACAAGAAGAGATCAATATATAATACAAGGTTGAGAAAACAAACTGGTGTTACTGACATCATTAAAAGAATTAAAAGACTGAAGTGGAGGAAGGTTGGATACATCGCTAGTAGAGATGATAATAAATGTACAGTTGAAATTTTAAACTGTATTCTAAGATATTGTAAAAGACCTAGAAAGTGACCACATGTGAGATGGATGGATGAAATAGGGAAGTGTGATGTGGAGAAGAAAATCTAGAGATCGCAGAAGATGGATTGAATTTAGAAAGGTCATTTTACAATATATATATATATATAGTAACCAAATAATATATATATATATATATTTATATTTTGCTTTTCTTTTAAGTGAATTTAATTAAAATTGTTAAATAAATGAATTGATATTTAAGAGTTCACTCTATTATTTTTTATATAAGGTTAAATAATTTATATTTTTATAAATCTCCAAAAGTTTTATAACACTAATTTTGAATGTTGGTATGCCTATTCCAAAATTTCTATAAAAAGATAACTAAACATTATAACATTGCCTATTCTAGAATTCCTATAATAATGTGTAATGGAAAAGTAATAGGAAAATGTGTTATTAAGATAATAGAAAATTTAGAAAATCCACTGCTTGAAAGGGCTGCCATCATATCAGACGTTTTCTTAAAGATCGTCATTATATTCAAAAATCAGGATGCACTGTTAAAACGTTAAGTAGAAAATGGTCAAATACCCTGAATTTTCCTGAAGTTTGCATATAGTATTAGATTTCATATGCTTTTAAAAAAATATCCATCATTACTATAATAATGCTATTTATATGATTTATTTATTTTTATGTATACTTCTAAAAAATTTAGAAGTAAAAAAGCTGTTGATTTGGAAACAAAGTTATTCTACTCCTGCTATATGGGAATCTCTAGGGTGTACTTGTTTGCTTCTTTGCAAGCTGTCTGAGTGAATATTTTTCAGAAGATTTTTTGATAAACAATGGCAAAACTCTCCATACAGTAGTGCCACCTTGTGCTAACCAGAGTAATCAATAGATACCAGAAGGCTTGTGCATAAAATCCCTATCTAGTGCCTACTCATCCATTATCCCCAGACTAGTTTCTGGCTTGTGGCCATCATCAGTGAGGAACCTTGGATCTGAGAGCACTGCACCTAGATCTTAGGATCTAATGCAACCCTCCAGCAGCCACCTTTTAACTCTACTTTACTACAAAACTATGAGAATGAAATTGAAAACACAAAAATATTTTCAATCTAAGCTCAATAGCTTATATAGTCATATGGGTCTATTGAGCTTAGATTGAAAATATTTTTTGTGTTTTCAATTTCATTCTCATAGTTTTTTAGTAAAGTAGAGTTAAAAGGTGGCTGCTGGAGGGTTGCATTAAATCCTAAGATCTAGGTGCAGTGCTCTCAGATCCAAGGCTCCTCACTGATGATGGCCACAAGCCAGAAACTAGTCTGGGGATATTGGATGAGCAGGCACTAGATAGGGATTTTATGCACAAGCCTTCTGGCATCTATTGATTACTCTGGTTAGCACAGGATGGCACTACTGTATGAAGAGTTTTGCCTTTGTTTATAACAATTATGTGTTAGTATGAGATGGTGATCACGTGAAGATTTCTTGATTCTACTAAAAATGCAAGGACATTTAAACCAGATCAAGCTGAATCGTGCACCTAAAGCAAATTTGATTATTTCTCATGTTAAGCTTTGCTGGTCACGGGGATCCATTGATAAAGAACTTTTACATGAACTTTTAAAGAAGCTTTCCAAAATTTAATAAAGGATTGATATATTTTTTTTTGTATAATTACTATGCATGCATTATTTTTATAGCTCTTGAAGATTTAAGAAAAGTTTTATGTTTAACATTTATTGTAAAAATGTTTGCGCAGCCTTTCCAAGTTAAAGTTGTTAAACAATCGAAACTGTTAACGGTTAGAAATTTAAATTTTCTTTAGCGATGTTAGACAAAATATTAATGATTTTCTCATTGAATGAATTTATATCTGTATTATTTATTAGTGTATTCACTCATCTCACATAATTTTTAGTGACATGTCTGATAATTTATTATTATCAATTCCCTGAGATCATAATTATTGATAATCTTCATTCTTTTAAGTATACAGTATTTATGATCAATAAAATTCACTCTTTAAAAGATTTTAGATATACGATATTATAGAATGTTGTTTTCACATTAAAGAAATAAATTAAGAAAGATTTTAAACAAGTAACAAAGTCTCATCATTTATTAAAAATTTTCGATAAAATTCTAGAATCCATTATACATAAATTCAACCATACTTTATACTATTATAAATTGGCACCCAAACTTATTAGTCATTCTTTTCCTACATACATACCATTATAAATTGGATGTATCAATTCATGGGACATAATAAAGTCCTTTTCCTCCATCCCTGTATCTCTTAAAGAAGGTTTTTTATACCTTCATACCATTATAAATTGGAAACCTAACATGCAGCTCAAGAATATTTGTTACTTTAAATTATCAACATATTAGTAAAAAGATTTATCTCGCGTCAGAAATAAAGAATTTTTTTCCTCTAGCATTTCATTTATTTTAGTCTATATCTCTCTCACTGAGATAAAATAAACAGTAATTAACAGTAATATTTTTACGGAAATAGGATATAGATGTGATTTTATTGTATATGAATATGCAGAGATTTTATTTATAGGCAACAAAAGAAAAGAAGGCATGCGCCAGATTACTCTATTTATCGTAAATATATTTGTTAAAATATTTTGTTGTTTAATATCTATTTGTTCTACTGAAACTTAGAATCATGACTGATATTGGTAAGTCCAACATTAATAGTTTAGAAATAATAAAAATGTTTCAGATTATGAAGAATAAATTAAAAACTCTGGAAAATAAGCTACACATTTAATGCGAAACTTTGAAGCATTAGAAATTAAAATAGTTGTTTGAAAGTAAAATAGATACCAACACAGAAAATTTTAAATCTCTCGAATTTAAATCGATATTAGATTCAAGAAATCTAAAATTGAATTTTGAGCAGTAAATGCTGAATTAATGGCTAACTTCGAAAAAATAAATCTTGAAATTAGTAATAGGTTAGATCAGTTAGAGAAAGGTAATCAAGAATTCCAGGATAAATTGGATATTTGGTTTAGATACTTTCAACATGAATTTTCAGAATTTTGCAGTTAATCAAAAGCTGAATTTAAAAAGTTTCCAAGAGTCCAGTTTAAAGTAAATAAGAGTTACAAATAGTTTTGTGTACTACAGAGGATGATCTAGGTCAAAGAATGGCAGGAATTCAAGCTGTAAGAGCCAAATTAGCAGCTAACATAGAAGAGTGGGCATCTAAGATGAATAGCAGATTAGATATGATGAAAGAGCTAGTAAACAATCTTAAAATAATGTAAAGGTTAGATTGAACAAATGGCATCATGAATAGTCAAAGCATACAATGAGTTGAAATCTGAATTTATAGGACACAGAAAAGTGCAAAATAATAATAGAACCAAGGTAAGAGGAAATAAGCATTCTTTTCTCGCCATACGCTTAAGTATACCCAAAAAAAACGTGGACCATACATCATTATAAGTGTCAAAAAAATCGAACTAAAACAAAACATGTGAAAATTTATCACTTTAAAGTTAAGTGTAGCTCAGGAAAGTCGGTAAAATTAATGGTTAGAATCAATGACTCTTTCTGTGATAAAGGCCAAGGTAGTTTAAGAAACCAGTGTTTTACTGAAGATTTTACAGAAAGTCTGGAAAATAATAATCCATCTTATTTATATAATAATGGGAGATTTCAAAATTTACTTATCAAGATGAAAATTTTTAAAATATAAATAGGTTTATCTCCCCAGAGCACATGGCTACGAAGCTAAAAAATTTCATGACAGAAGGAACTGTCAGACTGGTGAAAATGTCGAGTCATTACAGGAGATAGAATACTATAGGGAGTTACAAATAGAATTTATTTTAATAAGTTAGTTATAGAAAATCATTCTATTTCAATATATTAGCATAAAAATATTTGATTGGCAAATCACAGTTGGGAAATTCAGCTCATATCTATCTATGACTAATGACATCCGAGCAAATATGAAATATTTAAATTACAATGGCATAAATTTTAGAAATAGGCTTTATTATTTAAACACTGCCAAGATCGTGAACAAATACAAATATAATTACGAATTGTTAAGTAGCGATATTAGCTTTATTTCGAACCTAGGAGATACATTTATGAACAGATGACCAGGTCAGATCGAAGATAGAGGTTTTACCAATTTGGTAATCTTGCAGACTTATTTTATAAATATCCCAACGAGATAAAATTTAAAAAAAAATAGCATGTTGTGCGATTGGAGAATTAAGATCAACGAGCCATAACGATATTATGTCTGGTATTTAGAATCAATAATTTTAGATGAATTAAAGGATACTTATACCAATCTAAGCTTGTTTAAGGAGTATCATCCAAGGATAGATATTATAAGTATCTGTCAAAGATTAAATTTAGAATTATAACGTTTATGTTAGTGCTTTCATTGTTTAAGGGCTCATATTTATGCATTTAAAATTTTCATTATGAAGAAAGGATTTTACAATTTCATAAGTCCCACATCTATGCTATTTTATAGCATAGCACCATTTAATCATTTGGTTATTCGATTAAACTTATTTACATTGTATGTAGTTAAGTTATTTAATTTCAATATATAAATATATTTAGTTCGATTTTAAACATTATTAAACAGTTTGAACAAATATATACTTCATATTTTATTGAAAATGGATCCAAGATAACTTATTTGTTTTCATATATTATTTGTTCTGAGTTCTCTCAAATAAAATCCTACTTATATAATTAGTCAAACCAATAACTCGTTGCAAACCCAGTATAAGAGTGGATCGCGAAGTAGAATTATTTTTAATTAATATCAGTGTGAGTCTTATTGTAGCTTAGCACAGTATAACTTGTTTGTGGGCTCATATAAGATAATAAAGCAGAGGCAAAAATGCGTTTGTAATCGATAAGCCCGTCAGATATAAGGGAAAAAATGATACTCATAGCCTAAAACTCACATACATTAATGAACAATGAATAATAAATAGGTAAAGTATAGAAAAGGAAATAATACTATCATATACTAATTAATGAAATACGACTAAATTCGGAAAATAGAGTTCTTTTTCTAGATAATAAAATTATTTAGAAAATCACTCCCACTAATTGAAAGATTTACATGAGATATAAAAGAAAATAAATATGAGACAAAATTAGCAAGAAAACTCACTAAAAGAGAAAACAATTCCATTCATAAAGTGTTTTATCATTAAAAAATAAATAAATAAGCTTATTTAGAGCTATTAGCAGGCTCTTTATAAATTACATATTGGTAATGCAAGCTATATAAGTCATGTGATATGTAACTAATTTGTACTAATATTTATATATAATAATTAATAAAACAAGTTATAAATTTGGTAACTTGCTTTTAAGCTTGCATTTAAATGATTACTATATGGAGCTTACCAATAGCTCTAAACTAGCTTTATTTTTACAAGTGCCGAAAGAGAAAAAATTCAAAATATCTCTCTTTTTCCGCATTTATAAAAATAAAGCTTGTTTAGAGCTATTGGTGGCTCCATCTAGTGATCATATTTATATAATTTTATTTAGTACAATGTTAGTAAGATGTTTCCAAAACTCTTTTTTTCATTATTATTTCAAAAACAACTAATAATTATATGTCAGTTCCTCTTTTATACATTTATTATTACATATTGCATCATCATCATCGCCATTATTATTATTATTATTATTATTATTATTATTATTATTATTATTATTATTATTATTATTATTATTATTATTATTATTATTATTATGCAACCATGTGAATTCAAGTGTGTATTAATACAACAAAGTGATATGAGATAATTTACTTCATTATAGAATTATATAAAAATTTAGTATGATTAATTATGAAAGAAGAAGCACGGAGATTAATTCACTTTATAATCATAATAATAATTAATACTAAGTGCAAGGAATACGAAATAAGAAAAGTTTCAATGTAGACATATCTTAAAATTTGAGCTAAATGCTTTTGTTATCTTAGTTATGATATCATATTTTTAGCAATGACTTGTAAAAAGGAGTGTGGTGGGTATAAGTAGGATGTGCATTTATGTAAATGTATCCAAATTAGTTAGATATCAAACATTTTAGAGAAGGGGAAGCAGGATTCCTTTTTATGTATGAAATTTGAGTTATTGGTAATGTATCATACCTCCTTTATTTTGCACTTGGAGTTGTTTCATTCAGTGCTCACAATGCTAGCTGATGTGAGTTCACATATGTGGCTAAGTGTGTATTAATGCTGCCAAAATATGGATTTGTGTCTGAATTGCTCTTGTCCCTTTTGTAATGGCATTGATGTTGGAACAATCTCATTGGAAGTCTGGCATATGATTCTCCATACTAGACTGCATTATTTATATATGAAATTTTAAGAAAGCATTATTACAATACATTCACTAAAAGCAAATATTCCAGAATTTGTCTATCAGCAGCCATTCCCGATATATATTTGCAAACTCCAAACTACCCAAAGCCAACACTTGGCTCAGGATAATGATAGTTTTTAGCAGATTCCACTATTATAACATGGCAAAAATTATAAATAAGTGGCTCACAGACTAATTAGGATATAGCTTATTTACAATCAAATTTTCATTCAAGTTTTTTAATAAAATTAAACATGTAATTATTTATAACCAATGCATGATAGTGTCTTTAAACTTGACTAAACTATATTGATCAATAAACAGAAAACAGTCAATCAATAAGCTAAAACATGTACTCATAACATCTAACTATTCACATAAAGTGATTTAATTTTATAATTGACTGTTTAAATTGGATTGATCAAAACATCACCACTCCCTTTAATAAACAGCATTACAATATAGAAAATGTCTGGCTGCAATGGGATTATGGACAAGTGGAATTATATACAGTATAGTTCTGAATAGCATTGAAATGGATATACTCCCTAAATAATTTGAAAATACACCAGGTATAATATATACACATTACATCAATGATATCTTCATCATATTCCAGAAGTCCAAATTAACAAAACTAAACCCAAGCTCAAAGAAAAATATGCACTAACCTGGATTGTAAAACATGAAGAGTATGCAAAAGAATAAAATATCTCAATGTATATATCCAAAGGGAGAGTGCCCCCCAAATTATAAAATGGTAATTAAAGTCACTGAAATCAGATATTATATATAGCCTTCTTTCATCACCCTCAATTCACATAAATATGCCTATCTAACTATGTTTCTATATAGAAATTTAAATTATGCAAGCTAGAATCGTGATTGTAAATATAACATCAATAAATAAATTAATAGTTATCTTGTTGGGTTTAAATATGAGTCACTCATTAACATTATCAACAAATTCTATAACAATATCAGAAATATACCCTCTCCATCAGATCCCAAGCCATTGATTTCTCCTTATATCCCTAAAATCTCCAGGAACATAAACAACATATGCTCAGAGTCAAACAATCAGTTTTCACATCCCACCCATTATATACAGGTTGATCAAATCCAAAGACAAACTTCCTACTGAACATACTCCCTGCACCATTTATAAGATTACCTGCAATCAAGATGGATATTCAATCACTTGACTTGAAACAAAATTGTCCCAACATCAATATTTCTACAACAGAGCCAAAAGCAGCCTAGAACACAAATCCATATTTCTGAATCATCAAATAAAATGACTTCAACCACAAAAAAGAGGCATGATACACTGCCATTAACTCAAACTCCATATAGGTTTCATGCTTCCCATGCTCTAGAAATTGGGCTATCTAATTTACTTGGATACATTTACACAAATTTAAATCCTATTTATACCTACTACCTTCCTTTCTACCAGTCATTTCTATGAATATAATGTCATAACTAAGATTACAAAAGCGTTTAGTTCAAATTTAAAATATATGTAAACTGAGGTTTTTCTTATTTAGCATTCCTAGTGTTTAAAATTAATTATACTTCGTGTAAGAAAAATTTATCAATTAATATATATATATGATTATAATAATTATTAGTAATAAAGAATTTTGATAAAAAGAAATATGAATTGGCATTTAGAGAAATAATATTTACCTGAATAGTTACATTTAAATTCATTCTATGCAATTAGCTGGGGTTTTTTTTTTTTTTAATTTTATGTTTGATCTAATAAACAATCTGATGAAATCAAAATGTTTATATGAAATAAACATTTGTGACTATTATTAATATTGTAAAATTCAGTTTAGTTATGATTAAAATAATATATTATATAAATTGGAAATACTTAATATTTACCATATGAATTATTTATATAATCATTTTTTAAAAAATATTTCAGAGGAAATTACTCCACCTTGGAATAGCAATTATAAAAAATGGCGATTTACTATTGATGATTATATGGCAGATTTTCAGTTCTCGAGAAAACTAATGGACAAAAGTATTACATTTTGTGAAATAACTGCTTATACTGCTCCGGGTAAAAAGACAAGTAAGATTAAAATATTATATTTATACAATGATAATTTTCTATCATTTGTGTAAATGTTTTACATAAATTTAAACAACAGTTATTATTCTTTAAAAAAATTTAAAAGTTTTCCTATGTGCTATTTATAGATTTATTTTAAAAATTATATTGATGACCCAATAAAACTAATATTAGGGTAGTTTCCATTTTAAGAAATATCACAGGTAGTTAATGAAGTAACGCTTTTATTTAAATTTAAAAGTGCACAAGCCGGATTATTTGCATAATTATATTTATAAAATATGCTGTGTTAATACAAGCATATATATATATATATATATAATGTACCCAACTTAAAATAAATCTAAAATTCACTTTCCAGCTAATTAGGATATAAATATATTATGCTACAGCCAAATTATGTAAACAATGATTATTTGTAAATAAGCATTTATTTTATATAGCTTATGTTTACAATTATATTACATTCAAATATCAGCATTTCAAGCTAATTGTGCATACGCTTTACCGACGTCATTCATTCAGACATCGTATATAGTAATTTAAAGTGAGTGTTCCATCCTCACGCTTTTCTTGACAGTACTTCAGATTTGCTAAATATATAAGCATTTGAGTCGTAGGGATAAGTTGATTCATTTTATTCCTGCATAAATACTAAATCTTGTATTGGAGAGAAAGTATTCATTTATTATTATTAACACTCGCTAAAGCGTATGCACAATTAGCTTGAAAGGCTGATATTTGAATGTAAAACAATGATTATTAAAAAAATAATACTATTCTGACTAGCTCAAGATATTTTACTAATATACAATATTTAATAAAATCACTATTTTCTAATTATTATCTATAAGAAACTTATTACATTAAAATATAATAACACTTAAGTTCCCCATAAATAATTAGGGTTCTAACTAGAATACTCATCTCATTTATTTTTGCTAATAAATTTAATTTATGACTACCTCGTTATTATAAATAATTTATGGTTCGATTAAAATAACAAATACGATTGTAAAACTCTTTACATGAGACGTTCAGCAAGGTACAATGGCTTAAACAATTAAGGATACATCACTAAGGATGCATTCCCAATAGCATAAGAATATTACCCTACTAAATTCACCTAACAAAACTATTATGTAATACGCTCATGTCTTTAAACACACATATAATAATCCTAACATTAAAGATTTATAAATTAATTATAGAAATAACAGTAAATTATTTACTACTCTTTTAATAAAATACTGACTGAAAATTTAAGATCTATGGATATTTCTTAGTCATTATCTTTTAACACAAATTTTACAATTATTTTAAAAAAATAATCTCAGATTTATTTCAAAACTAATAATAAAAACAAATTAAATAATTATGACACTGAAGTTAAATATGATGAGGGATTTTACATAATATCTAACTACCTTTACATAACTTACAACAATAAGCAACTAAGATAACTTAATGACTCTTAATATTAAACCTATTTAATGATCAGTGTTTAGCAATAAAACATAAGTAAAATAATAAGATTCTAAGTAAACATTACACAATAATTCTTTATTTTATATAGCATTTTTAAAATATAACGTATTTTAATGTAATGGCATTATCTAGTATATCAAATTGATTTTGGATCATTTTATATAATCACCAATGATCATATCTTCTACAATATCAATAATAATTATATATTTTATTACTCAAATAAATATAAAAGAAATATTTTAAAGTAACATTTACGAATTGTGTGCAAAATAAATGTTTGAAACCATTAATTTCTATGGATCATGCATATGGAATGAAAAATCAAATGAATAACATATAGATCAATCAAAATTCACCTAGGATATTAATTTTTAAAACAATTACCAATTTTATTATGATTAAACACCATTATATCTATTACAATAATGTTATAAAATTAAAAAATATATATTTACATACAGTAATATAAAAATAAACATTTTACAAATAAATAACAAAAAATAAAATAAGATAATCTTCATTCTGGCCACATCAAATAAAATAAACCTTTCAACAATAGTGACAATATATTATCTCTATTTAATAAAACAATAATATTATATTGTTTTTGTAGTGGGAAATAATTAAAATAAATCTCCCAATTTCTAATAAAACTTAATGATACACCTATACTATCATAAAATATATTTCTTCTTTTGCAATTCTTAAATATAAATTTAGATCTAAAATGCACCTATATAAACTCAATAAATAATAAGATATTTTCAAAATTATAAAAATATTTCTTTTGCAGTTCAGCAAAGCATCATCTTGACATTTTAATACATTCTGATAATTTAATTTCAAAAAGTTTAAATAAAGAAAATTTTATGGGTTTTTTTCTATTTAAATAGGTTTCTCTTTTTAAACAAATTGTAAAAAAACTATTAATAAATTATGTTGCTTGATATTTTGTATTTCTTTTATTTTCATATTTTTACATTCATCATAGCATTCAAATCATTTTCATTATCACATTCCAATTCAATTATGTTTTTGTTTTGAGCTAAATGATCTCTAATACTTATGGGAATATTAATAATTCCTATCTTATTTTATATAAAATATGAAGCACCAAATGTTTCACTATCATTTATGATAGAAATTTTTATATATCTGCTCTTGCCTTCATATAAACTATTAACTTCTAATGGTTTAGCCATTACTTTATCATCTTATAAAAACTATTCTCTATGATGTTTTTCCTGTGGTATAAATAGAAAATATAGTGTAGCATATGAAATAATAACAATAATGATTAAAATGTGCAAAAAAATATCATCATGGTTACAGTGCAAAAAATAATAGGATCATATTTATCAGGCAACTAAAATTCATGTCATGGCTCTTATTCTAGCTTTTATTGACTGTAAGGGAATGCAACTATTCATAAAAATAATATACAATCCTTCATTACCTGCACCTTTAATAACATCAAAGCATGACAATATAGTTCACACATAACAGTTTTTTAAACATATCCCTAAAAACCTAGGATTTCCTATAACAATTATTTTCCCGACTACCATCCTATATGTTTCACACTGAATAACTCTATTAATATTGTATAACATACAAGTCACATTTTAAAATAATTTCCAAGCAACATTATTAAAAAAACAACAAAGATCTAAATTTTTCAAAGTGATTTAAAAGTTTTCAAGCACAAATGGTCTTGATAAAATATAAATCGATTTTGTACATTTACTTATTTGTTGTTACATTATATAACTTAGAAATCAATATTGCTTTATTTCTCTGTATCTTAAAAAATAACATTCATAAACATAACACATTAATAATTCAGCAATGTTATAAAATGTATGCATATTCAAGCATTTATGATAAACACATATTTTTTTAAAAAAATATCCTTAGATATTTTAAAACTTTAACTTGTATTCTTTGTTGTTTTTTTTAAATATATATGATGATAATTATATCAACAGTTCATTCAGTCATTCATTATGTAATTCAAGCAAGATGATTATTATAAGATAAAATACAAATTTTAAAACATATCATAAAAAATTGTCAAGTAGATACATTGTAAACGATAACTTAAATTACCTGTGATCCCAACAATTATTAAAATCCCATAATGGGGATCCACTTCTTTGGTTATACATTCAACCAAATTATCATTATTAATTACCTGGTCAGAAAATTAATTTCTGGAAAATCCATTTTATTCAATGTATTACCAAAAAAGAAACTAATCTATTTTAAGATTTTTTTAAATACATTATAACAATGGATTAGTTTTTACTAAAACAATAATATTCTAAAATACTAATGTTAGGCTAAAAAAATTATGAGGATATTTTAAAGTTACAAAAAGTCTCTTTTCCTCCTGTAAGTTGTATGCTGGTCAGAAATCTTTCCCCATTGCCTAGTTATGGACAGAAAGTTCTGAACAAAATTATATTCCTTCCTTGGCAACCATTTAATGAAATATATAAATAAAATATAATCTTATAAAATCTAGGAAAAATATTGAACATCCTGAAAAGATAATTGTTTATTCCAGTTTTTTTTTTCTGAGCATGCAATATCTCCATAAAATATTAATTCAAAAATCGATTTATTTGAAATATTTCTTATAGTACATTTTTTTCTTAATTCCAGTTGTTGTATATAGCAAATAAATTGTGATAAATATAACATGCAATATTTGCATTTCTATTGATTAAAACATTAGTAAAATGTTGTATAATATAAAACTATTCATTTAGTATATTTTTTAGCAGATGCGTTTTTATAAACTAATGGTAAATAATTTCCTTTTAAAAATATTCAAAACATTTATCCTTAAAACATATATATTTCACCAAGAGATTTTTCAGGTAAGATGACAATTAAACCATCCAAGACATTCATTAACTGTAGTAATATTAATATTTTAAACAGGTATATTATAGTTCATTTATTCCACATAAAATCTTTTCAAAGCATATAGTTTAATTATTGATTTTATCAATAATAAACCTTTTTAAAAGTATAAAACATTCAACAGTATTTTTTTTTCCATTTTTCTTCCAATACATCATTCTCAAATGTAAAAATCCATTTAGATTAAACTTTAAGATCAATTAAAATGTAAAATGTTTTATTAGCATTCATATAACAAACAGTTACTCGGGTACACCATAAAGAAAAATATTTTTGATTTAGTTTTCAAGCTTAAATGCAAAATATTAACTGTTTCGTTCCTTTTCTCAAACTTAATATTATGACAATAATATTTTTTTATAAAATGTTCATTTCCTCTTCATTAATTTAAGCTTTCTTGACAAATTAGTCTCTTTGTAATAGAATTAAATTATTAAAGTTAATTTTTTATTCATTCTAAGCATATTATTTATAAAAAAAATTAAATTCCTTACATAAATCTCCTCTGGTCTTGTTGTAAAATAAGCTCTGCCATTTGGTGTACATTATGCCAATATTTAAATGAATATTACCATGTTCCATAAAAATTATTCTACCTTTAACTTAAGTTTCAAGCAGAATCCTCTGATAGGGAAGTTTTGTGTTTATTCAATCATTATTAAAATAGTTATAAAAATTATATTTTTACACACTTTAAGAGAAAATAATAATAATTAAAAAATTACTACTGTCACAATAAAAAACCAATTATAAATTTCAAACTGAATTGTACTATATCATTATTTTTTGATTCACTTTACTTTACTATAATGTCTAGACTGGAATAACCTCTGCTTTTTTCAGGCTTAATCTAGTAATTTCATTGGTTGATTCTACTTATAAAAACCTGCTAATGTACATAACTAAATGAATATCATTTTTAAAATTAAGTTTTAAAATTATGTGTCATCATTTTTTTAAAATATTACATTAATTAACCAATAAGAATTAATTGGTTTTCAATTTGCTAGACATCACATGGAAAAGTTTATAAAATATAAAGCCAATTATATTTAGACATTCCTTCACTTACACATTCACTCTTATTATTATTTGAAATATTTTTTATTGCCATATTCTGATTAAATTAAAGTAGTTTTGCTGATTTGTGTATTTCTGAATACATTGAAAACATACTTTTTAAGAAGTAAAACAATTGAATTCCAAATAAATAGTATTCTACAGAATATTTAATTCATATGATAAAGGAATGGAGTTTTAAAAAGCATTATTTTCTATCTGGAAAAATTATACACTGGATGTATAATCTCAATGTAACATAAGTTGTGTACCTAGAAATTTGCTTATTATCTTGGAAATAAAGTCCCTCTTATCAACTAGAAGCTTGTCATAAGTAACTCAACAAATTATACAAGAATGTGTTTGTGTTTTTTTTATTATTATGCTAATTACTGCTGTATGAATTTAAAACTATGTAAGAAATTAATTACCAGCATAATTAAACTTAGACATTATAAGCATTTTAGAACTTTATTCTTACTTATAAATAATTTTGTTTGGAACTTTTATTTATTAAACAAGTTATTTGACTAATTTATGTAAATGAGATATTTATTTTATATAGCGCTATGTTTTTATAAACTGTAATATTAATAATCAGCCATTAAGCTAAGGCACATGTGCTTTGTGGATTTTTTCCCTATAAATGAATACTCTCACTTCCATTCACAAGATAAAGTCAACGAAATCCCAAGATTATTATATTTTCACTATAAGTGTATTAAAGCTAAATAGTTTAAAATGATTTTATTTATAAAGATATTGTTCCTTTAAACTGATCTTGAAATACAATTATTATTGGAAATGTTTTTGTGAAAGTACTGGATATCTTAAAAAAGAAATTAAAGTTTAAAGATTCTTCATTTATATAATATTGTTATGAATAATTGATAAATTGTGTTACACTACTTGTTATTTACAAATAAGTAAAGTCAAAAAATAAAACAATTAAGATAAAAGCACTTATATTGTATTTAAGTATATATGCATTTATAATGTCCACTGATAAATTAGTTAATATTTCATGAATAAAATTTAGAACATTATGAAAATAAGTCCTACATATTATACCACTAGGCAAGGTACACATATTCGTAATAATTGTTGTCTAAAAAATTATTAAAATAAAAAAAAATCATAAATAACTCAAGAAGTTTTAAACTTGATTAATAAACAATAAAATCAATAAGTGGTCCATGAATAACTGAATTAGAATATCTCATTTAAAAAAGAGAAAATGTCTTGTTTGAAAATAAATAAATTTATAGAAATCTGAAGAGTTTTTCTTTATTATTAGTTTAAAACAAAATATGGTTTGCTAAAAGTTAATTAATTCATAGTTTTACGTATTGAAGAGTAATTGGAAGGGGAGAAAAGTTAACTTAGAAAAGTTAAAAGTAGTTGAATTTCAAGTAAATAAAAGTTAAAGTTATAACAGTTAAAAAAATAAATCTTTTTTATGAAATTAAAAGTACTCTCTCTTTTCATTTAAATAGTTAAAGAAAAAAGAAGTCTCTTCCCATTATTTAAAAGAAATAAAATATATGTCTATAAATAGTGAAATGATAAACATAAATGAATAAAATGTGTGCATGTTAATAGAATAAATATAATTGAAATTTCCCTTCAGTATTGTATATGCTCATAAGTAATATGAAAACAGAATTAGCAATGACTACTAAGTAAAAGTCCATACCATAAACAAGAGAATTAGCAATGGTTACTAATTAAAAACAGGATTAATTAATTAATTAAAATTGTACCAAAAATTTAATCAAAAGCAGTGGACGAATTTTCAACAATGGATATAGCTGGCAGGTATAGAAACTAATTAAAAAAAATCACAGCAGGTCTTTACATAAATAGAGTTTTTCATTATTCAATCAGTTGAGTTTACAATCAGTTTTACAATCAGTCTTCAGTCAGTTTATCACATATCCAGAATTAGTGTTTTTTTTTTATGACAATACAGTGTCAGCAGCTATCGGAAGCATATGGCCAGACTCCAGCCTTATTTTAATGGAACATCAGCAACCTGCCCAATAAAAGTAATGCCTACCTATTAATTTGAAACTACCAGGGATATCTAACTGTCTTGAATAATAGTATTATAAAATAGAAGTCATTGGAAACTCTAAAGAAGTCCAAAATCCAACCAGTTGCTAAAAACTCGCTTGAAGCAGCAAACAGCAAAAATTTAATGTCCAAAATCCTATAAGTAATGAATAACATTTCTTTTTCCATTTCTGATATTGATGTAGCCATTGTAATAATTTGAAGCCTCCAGAGTCAGTAAAACCAATGAACTCTATAGCATGCGTAAAATGAACTATTAATGTGTGTGTGTTTTAAATGTTTTGTGTTTATTTAATTCTTTTTGTTATATTGTGTTTAATTGTGTGATTTATTAAAAGTGTGTAGTTACATATAAAAACCATTGTTTAAGTTGATTAAGAGTTTATAATAGTAGTTTCTATATTATAATAATAAGTATTTAGTTAAAATAAATTATCTTTAAAATTTAATATTGTTCAGTCAATTCTTTTATCACTAATTAAAGCAGTAATGTATTGAATTATTCCTTGGGATTTCTTAGGCACTGAATTAGTTTGCGTTCATTCAGGGCATGTTAGTTCTTGTAGCTAACTGTTGCCTGAAGTTTACTCGGAAACAAAAAAGTGCTTTCAATGATAGATGTTGAATTCTGCAGCTAAGAAGATCTATGTCCTTTAAACATGGTGCAGTTATATGTATTATATATATAGTTCTGTCTTGGACATGGGTACCCTCTGGGTATTATGCTTCTCTACCTAAGGGACCGTGGTGGTACAATAATTAAATTGCATTGGTATAGATCGAATTAATAAATAATTGTATCATTTTTTGTATAAAATGTCTTATAATTTTGCTTTCACAAGTTTAGATTTTATTAAAGTAAAAATCCATGCTAGAGCGGTTTCCAAAAGATCTACAATACCTTCCAGTTCAATATAAAATGATGGAATAATTATTAATAATGTTTCTATTCTTTGCTTCCACCTACTTTCATATTTTTCCTAAGCTCTAAAAAAAAAAAAAGAAAACTAAAAAAAAAAAATGCATTAAACCAATTGAAATAATTATAAGGAATTCCATATTTCAACAGAACTAAATAATTAAATGTATCTTCTTCATTAGTGAAATATGATTTTTTTCTACAGTACATGCTTTTTCTTACCTGCACTTCTATATGTAATACATGGGGGGGGGTTTGAACTCACACTTTCACATGACCCTCAACCATCCATGCCATCTCATATCGCTGATTCACTTGATCACACACATGTCGAAAAGATAAATAACTACCAATATAAGTATTTCATGCTAAACCAGTACTCGTCAATTGATCCAGATTATCATCATTAGTGTGATGAGAAAGTTTATGTATTTATTTATGACTTCAGTGGATGGCACATTCATGTTTGATTCCCTTCGTTGTCAAGGGGTTCGTTTCTTCTGAATAAAATAAATGTTTTTAAAAAGATAAAAAAAAAAAATAGAAAGAAGAATGTCTTGTGAGTTTTAGAAGAAAGAAAATATATTTCCTGTTATATTAGTAGATAATGCTTATTTTATTGTTTAAATAAAAATCTAGATCGATTAATTTTCATGGATTCAACATACTATTAATACTTTGGTAAACGAAAGTATAGGTGGTAATTAACTATTTATTAATATTTAAAAAGAGTAATATGTAATTTCTTATTATTATGTCTTGTATTAAATATGATGGTAAATCATATATTGGCATCATATTTGTATAATAGTAATCAATACTTAACTTTCTTAAATTTATTATTCCATAAATTGATTAGTGATACTAGATACATGTGTTTTAATGAAAGCTTGTTCTTTAAAATAATTATTACTATATGATCTGATATATAACTATAAACATAAAGTTATATTATGCTATGATGTTGATTATGGCCATACTGTTTTTCTTTTTTGCCATTATAAATTTTCTTTTGGAATAGGATTATATCTTAGATTATATATTATTAAGTTACAACGTCCTACTGTTAGGTATATAATGTACATGCTAATGCTATAGTGACCTCAATTATTTCACATTGTGTTAAGTGAGTTATGGATGATTAATTCTGATTTTTTAGTCTGACATGCTTGGTAAGTTCCTGTTTGGCACCAATATGTTGTCTGGTAAATTTGTTTAGTTTTGCAGTGGATGGTTAAAGTGTTTAATATCCATAAGTGCAGATAGAAAGATATCAGAATTTACTGATCCATTTCAGTTTATGATATAGTTTAGTTTATTCACTATTTTCATATTTGGAATCTCGTTACCAACAACACACTACAGACATAGCAATTCTCAGTGTGGAATTATATACATCACACATTTCTTGACTGGCTGATTATAAGATTACAACGTTTACATCCTACTGTATGTCTGTTATAGATTAATAGAAAGTTGTAGTGATAGGGCAAAACAAATAGGTTATTTATCTATAATAAAGTTTCATTCTCAACATGGTGTGGAATTAAATTTCGTGAATAATATATGCAATAGATAAAATAATTTTAAATAGGGCATGTCTTAAATACAAATAAGGATGAAATTCATTGGTATAAATGTTTTATACGTCATATAACTAGGAAAGAAAATTAAGGGTTATCTATTTTAATATTAATTAATGTTAAGACTGTGCCACTTCTAAAAGTATATTACAGTGTAACATTAGAATAAGATATTGATGATGAGTTATGTTAATTTTTATAAGTAATCTTCCAAGGGTATTTTAAATATTCATTAAAATTTTATTGGACTAATATATATTTATAATCATGGAAAAGTTAATATCTAATTAACATTATTTGGTAACCAAACTAATATTTTCAGACTTGTAAAAGAAATGGATAGTGTAAATAAACAATTTTTTTTTTAGCTTTTAAAAAAAATGTTTTAGATAATTTTTGTGCTATTAAATATATTAAATAACATATCATAAAGTATAATCTTATTTACTGTTAGAATAAATTATTATATTTGCAATTGAAAGTTGAGTTGCCCTGTCCCATCATTTCTTATTTGCTATTATTTTGTCATCATCACTTCAATCAGAAAGCACATTATTTATTTTGATTTCAAAGTAATAAATAAATCCATTTTATGGAAGAATAAAACACTGATTAAACGTATTATTATTTAATAAATCAAATTTTGCCATGTATTTAAAAATACAATTTATTTATGGTATTTGAAGGATTTTAGAAAGTATTATTATCTCCACATTGGATAATTTATCTTCATAAGATCAGACCTTTTAGTAGATCACATATGATCAGAGATGATGATGATGGTGATTATTATTATTATTATTATTATTATTATTATTATTATTATTATTATTATTATTATTGTTGTTGTTGTTGTTGTTGTTGTTATTATTATTATTATCATTTAAACCTTTAATTGTTATTTCCGCTTAGATTCCATTGCTAGTTTAATAGCCCATAATGTTATTTACAGTTTTTGGATGTAGCACACACCATCTCTTGGTTCAATTTTGGTCACAATTTCTTCATTTTAGGTTTATTTTATAGGAAATTAGAAATTAAAACTTGTAGTTCTAAAAACATCCGCATGTGGCATTATGTTTTGAAAAAAAATCAATTTTATTTGCTGCCTACTGGGGTGTACGCCACCTCTTTTCTCTGATTGGATGCCTGCCAAATTTGGAAATTGTGCTGTAGGCATTTATAAATGACAAAGTCAGAAATGAAACCAAAATGTTATATGCAATTGTAATTGATTTTGAAGTAAATAATTATATCTATCGTAGTTTTTTACATTCATAAATAAGATTTTACATTACTTTACCGAAATATAAAATTTGATTAGAAAAATTGTAAATATTACAAGAAAAATAAGCTTGGGGAAATGATCGCTAATCAAGGCAAGTGGTTTATCACTACTGACTGTAATTTGCATATTAAGTGTTTCTAAATGACAAAGTCAGAAACAAAACCAAAATGTTCTACGCATTTGTAATTGATTTTGTAGTAAATAATTATATTTATTGTAATTTTTTACATTCAGAAATAAGATTTTACATTATTTTATGGAAGTATAAAGTTTGATTCGAAAAATTTTAAATTTTCCAAGAAAAATAAGCAGCGAAAGCGATCACTGTTTAAGACTAATTGTTGATACCTAACAATTGTAATTTGAATATTAGGCATTTCTAAATGACAAAGCCAGAAATGAAAATAAAATGTTTTGCCGTTTGTAATAGATTTTGAAATAAATAAATATATTTATCATAATTTTTACATTCATGAATAAGGTTTTACATTACTTTCTCAAAATATAAAGTTTGCTTCTGAAAATTTTTAATTTTACAAGAAAAATAACCATGTGAAAATTATCGCTGTTCTTAGAAAAGTGAATTATGCTGACAGCTAGAGAACTGAATAATGACACACAGACTGGTTGAAATATAATTATTTTGTTTCACTGCTGGCTATTTTTTTAATATTGTTCTTATATTTTTCTTCAGTTATTAACATTATTTTTAATTTTTTATTACATTTAACCAATTTGAATCTAAAATCATTCAATTTGTAAAAGCTGAATTGAAACAATTGTGTGTATTTTAGATTAATATTTTAACAATAGAAACCGACTGGAAATGAAAGTGACAAATAAGTTCTCAGATTTAAGTAGTGGACCAATACAAAAATGAGACAAAGGTCTTAGAAATTGATGTTGGCAGTTAAGGGGTTAAACCATTTTATGTTTATTTGTTTATTAAATCATTAATTATTACTATTATCTATATTATAAATTAATTTACATTTGTCTGTTAATACATTTGTTCTTATATCTATCAAAGATCTTGTATGACATAAGCACTACACAATTAAATAAAAATATAGAAGTGGGTGTGTATTACATGTAATACTTTTAGAAATTATATATATAATATCAAAAATTAAAAATCATATTTTTAATTAAGATTCTAGCTAGTATTACGATTAACCTTTCAAGTAAATACAGACACACCCTAGGATGTTAACTGTTAGCATGGTGATATATGATAATTATTTTATTTACTTTATTTTATGCTTTTACTTGCAATTATATGTATATATAAATTTTAGAAATTCCTGTAAATCTTTGTCCTCACCTTTCTTCTGGTTTAATATTTACATTTCGTCACATGTGTTATGGGTTTCTAACTACTAAAACAGCAACAAACACAAATGGAAATAATGTTTGTCAAGTAAATAATTGGGAGAGACTTGCAGTAATAAATAGTAAAGTACTCTACCGCAGTGCAGTAAAGAAAATAAATTATCTCAATTATTTAGGTTACAAAAACTATGCTTTTCGATTTCAAGCTATTAAAGGTAAGGTATAAAAAAGTATATAACTTTTGTTTATTATTGTAATATGTTTACATCATGAATTATTGAATTACATTTAAAAAACTGACTTGTGATATGTTTTTTTTTTTAAATTAAAAAATGATCTCTCATCCATTACTGAGAAAAACTTCTGCATTCTTCATTGATTCATTCTAATATTAGATACAGTTATGATGTTAAAACTTAGCTGTAATAAACGGAAATGTAATTGGATGTGATTAGTCATTTGTTTTTGAGTAAGAATCATATAGAAATGTATCATTTATTTTATTGTCGTTATGATTGGATAATAAATATCTTAAGACTATTTAATAGTTTGATTTGATTTTATAATATTTTAAGTTGGTGAAAATGGGAAGATGTGTAAAGTTAATTGATTTTGAATTATTATTAAGTATTTAATCTTATTATAATGACTTAGTTAATAAGAGTATATTGATATTAGTGGACGATTAAGGTTGGTGTAGCAGTACTTTTATTTTATTCAGTTGTAATTAGAAATCAATTATTGAATTATATATTTTATTAGATACCCTTGATATTACAAACTTGTAGGGCATATTGAAATTATTACTTCATCCATCCATAAATTATTTAATTTAAGTAAAAATAATATTTCACTTTGGTGCAAGTTTGTATTATTATAAACAGTGTGTTGATTTATGAGGAATATTAAGGTTTATCTGCCTAATTCTTTGATATTATTTTCATTCAATTACAATAGATGTATATAATTGGTATATACTGTTATTTATAAAATAGTGATATTTGGTTTTATTGCTTTATCTTTGGTTTATTACAAATAATGCTTTTATTTGAGGGTCATTTGAAATAATAATTTTGCTTGTTTTCTATTCGTTCTGAATGTTATTTGTATCTGCAAGGTTATTATCATTGTTTTGTTAACTAACGTGTGAAATCGGCATTCATTGATTGATATCATTTTAGTTTAGTTTATTATTTTTATTCCGTTACAAATGATGCTACAAAGATGAATTGGGATTGTTTTTACGTGGTTCATAATTTGATTCTGTTGTATATGACATTCAACTTCAGAGTATATTTTTATTAACTGGGAATGATAGCCAACAATTAGGCTGTATTTTTATTCAGATTGTATTAAAGTTTTCATTTTCTATGGTCATTATAGTTATTCCGCAACAAATGTGAGACGCTAAAGAAAAGCATACCCTCATTTTTATTCAGTTAAATCGGTGTCCCAATTCACCTGTATTATCAATCCAGGACCATTCTTTTATGGAGCACATATTTATTCCATTACAATATGTATTTGGAAGATTTATAAAGATTACCACAACATTTTAGTTAAATATTCCGTGTGAGGATAAAATTCGTTTTATTTCTTTACCTTTCTATGATTGAAGATATACACAATTATTTAATATCTTTCTAGATGTCTATTAACAGTCAGAATAAAGTTGCATAAAGCATATTTGTTTAATTTAGAGGTCAAAAATTTAATAATATCCCAAATTTATAAGCTTATTTATATTTCTCCACATAATGCGTATAACATCATTCTGCTTATGTAATGTCCGTTGATTAGTATAGTATAGATCATCACAAATGTGTTGTTAACGTGTACTAACTAATGATTCTGAATAAGAAATAGTTTCAATATAGTATTTTATCATACAAGTATATATATATGAAAACCAGTCCTCTGGTTGAAATATAATATTATTTATTGGATTTATAAGTCTTTTTTTGTTTTATATATATATATATATATATATATATATATATAGAGAGAGAGAGATGTTATAAAAATAGTTATAAATGTATTGTGCTTGTTTTTTTTTATTATTGTGTTAACTATAGACTGATCCTAATAATTAGATTTTTTATGCTATGAAGATATCTCATTCCAGATGAAAGAAAGACTCGTGATTTGAAACTTATAGAATTTGTATATTTAAAAAAAAATGTATTATTATATTGTAAGCATAGGGATAATAATTTATTATCTGCACAATTTGTTTTATATCTCAAGATAATTACTATTTGTTTTTAATGTATCAATTTACATCATGCAACTGTATCACGTAATATATTTTCTAATGGAGCTATATTTTTATTGTATGCCATGTGATGAGATTATATTTTATTTTCATTGAAATAATAAGTAAACATATTCACAATAACTTAATGTAAAATTGGTTATAAATGATGATTAATGTTAATATAAATCAAAAAGGCTAAATCAGCAGATAAATAATAATTTATTTAATAAATTGAAGAATTTTAATTTTTAATAGTCTTTAGTGCTTTCACTAAAGCTCCCGGTTAACTCAGTGGAGGGCATGAGACTCTTTAGTGCTTTCACTATTGAATAATTGCCCTTTGTTATAAATATGTTATATGATGTAATCAAACTTAGTATCAATATTAAATAAAAATAATCAATTAAAAGATGCAAAAGCCTTTATTTATAACGCATTTATAATATAATGTTTTTTTTTTTTTTTTTAGTTTTTTTAAAGAATATAGACTTTATTTTATATAAAGTGTTACAAATGAATTTCTCTAGACAATAAAAAAAAACTAGTATAAATTTACAATTTTACTAATAACTTCCTGACTTTCTTATACTAAGAACCAGTTCATGTGGATAGGTAGATTTCTTTGGGTGCAAGAATCTTATCTTTTTTTCGAATAGAATCAAATGTATTTTTAATAAAAAGTTGTAAGTCCAATGGAGAATTTGTTATAACTATATGATATCTAAGTAACAATATTACGTGGTTAGTAAATATGCATCTTCTGATATTGCAGAAATTTCCCATTTTAATATTATGAATGATATCAAAGAGTTCTGGATTATGATTATTGAAAAAATTTTGAATTATATATTTTGCTTCTCTTAGTCCCGAGCAAGAAACAAGAATATGATCAAATGTTTCACTATCTTTTTTACACAAAAAACATAAGGAATCAATCCTTTTAAATCCTCTATTTGAAACAAGGAAATCGTTGGTAGGAAGTGAAGATAGATTTATTTTAATGATAAAATCAATATATTTAGGCATTAAATACCATTTTCTCATTTTATTAGTCACTTCAAGATAACTAGGAGGGCATATCAGCTGAGGATTTATCATTTTAAACGTGTCCCAATATGTGTGCTTATTATTAAAAAGAATTTCATTTAAATCAATTTGTTTATCAATAAGTGAGATGAGAAGTTGTAGCCAATTTTTTTTAATATTCGGGGGAGGCCTATCTGTGGGAATGATTGTGTCAATAATGTTTTGGTAATTAAATTCAATTTGATGTAGTAGAATAAATTAAGTATATTTTTAATTAATAATGTATTAATTGAATGTAAACCTAGGCCATTAAGTATTTTTGGATTTTGCATTTTACGTTTATTGATACAGACCACTTTTTTTTTTTCCAAAGGAGGCCAGAGCACAATGAGTTAATTTGCGAAGTAAATTTTTTAGTAGGGTTTAAAATCGGTAAATAATAATTAATTCTGCTGAAAACAAGAGAATTTAGTAAGAGAACTTTATCATATAAAGATAAGTAAATGCTTTTTAGAGAATGTATTTTTTTTTTGTTGATATAATCAGTTTGTCTTGTAACATTTTCCTCATTTTGTTTGGTGAAAGGTACAGCGGTATACCTAAAAAAGGTTGAGGTTTTGATGAGAAACATGCAGGGACATTTTCTCCTGAATGAAGTTTCCAAACTGCAGATTTCTCTAGATTAAAATTTAATTTGTATTCCGATGAAAACTTTTTAAGGATTTTTTCAAGTACTGGTAGGTGTTTAGCTGATGGCAGCATTACAACAATATCATCCATATATGCAAGATGTTTAATTTCTTTGTTTAGAAAAGGAACAAAAACTCCAGGAAGTTTTGTTTCCATTTCTATGAGAAGGGGGTTAATATAAGCAATGAATAAAAGTGCACTCAAGGGTGAGGCCTGAGGAATAGAAATTGATGGTTTAAAGCCAGGTGCAATTCTACCATTGAGTGTAATGAAAATTTCTCTATTAAATAGAAGATTCTCTATCATAGTAAGATAGACAGAGGGAACTCCATACTGTTGTAGTGTTTTCATTAATATTTCAATTCTTACTGAATCAAATGCTGCTATAATATCTAGTTGTACAGCTATTGGCTTTGATTTTCTCTTAATTCTAATGTATTCTGTTAAAATTTTGAAAAGGCAAATTGCATGCATTGTGGATGAACCTTTCTTTGCATATTGAGTAGAGGAAATATTATCTAAAATCTTTTGTTGAATCTTGTCTTTAATCAGCCCTTCTATGATCTTAATAAGAAGTGGAGTCATAGAGATAGGTCGTATATTTGATGTAATAGAGGGAAGACCTTTCTTTTTTAAAAAAGGCACCAATGAAATAGGGTAGAGGCCAGGTATGTCTTGACAACTTGAGGCTATGATGTCAATGACACCTTTTATAATTGGAACAGTAAAGTGAGCCAAATGTGATAGTACAAATTTTTGGAGGCCATGAGAGCCAGAATGTGTTTTTTAAGGAAGTGAACTTAATTTGTTTAAAATTAATTGCTCAGTTATTTCATGATCATTTTTTGACCATTGTTGAATATGGTTCTAATTTGATTGCCGGATGTTGTTCGAAGTTTATTGAAGAAAAAATTCCTAATAATCATTAGCACTGAAGAACCAGCATAGTTGGCTCCATTGTCTAAAATGGATAAAGGTGTAATAAGTTTTGGTTTTGATCCTAATGCCCAACGAATATAACTTTTAGTCCAGGCATGTCTACTGGCTAGAAAAACTTTAGATCTCTTAATAGAAATATTTTCAGCTAGTGCCCTTTGTAATTCTTTATTATAACAGGGCTGAGTTCAAACCCTGTTCTAAGTCAGACGGTAATATTACCGAGCATACATATCTAATTAAATCAAAAGTAATGCTAAGTAAATTGTTATTTTTCTTTTTCATTGTGGTCTTGTATGCGAGCGCATACATATATATTTAAGTAAGTAAATAAAAAAAAAAACAGATTGAAATATAAGAGGGATGGGGGATTATATGGTTTGTGCTCTGATATTTATTTATACGCGTGTTTATATTGCTGCATGAGTGAGTAACTGTAATAATTTTGTAAAAAGGAATAAAGTTATTTTAAATTTAAAAAGAAATATTCCAAGATGGTCGATTAAAGGAAGAATGTTACCAATTATAAAAAAAAAATAATTAATTGCAAAGAAAGGACCCAAAAAGTTGCAGATCACTATCTTGAGACAAAAACATTGAGACAAAGACATTTTAATTAATAAATAAAATGTTAAAAATAAGAGACAATGAATGGTTGAGTGTAGATCGCAAGGCAAATTGGAAATTCCTAAGCATAGATAAAAGAAACAAAGAAAAGAAAAGTTATTGAAAGGACTTTCATTTGGCAAACCACATGGTTTAATGAAAGAAGAAAGAACAATAGTATAATTAATGAGAGTCAAAAAGCTGAACTGAGAAGGACTTCTGTAGCTGTGACTGCCATGAGCAGGATCGTAAGAAAAAGTTAGTAAAAAGAAAAAAGTTTATAATCGAAAAATCATGAACAGGCTGGGGTAGAAGAGCAGATCGGGCCAAGCTATGCCATCCATCCTGCAGAGAGACTACCATCACTGTAAATGTAGGAGTGAAGCCCTTCTTCAAACTATGAAAACAGCCTTCACTGGATGCCATTGTTTTCCTTATGGAAATTGACCAAAGAAAGAAATCCTTTAATCGTACAGTGCAGCACGAAGCCAGTGGAAAATTGCTAATAATCTACACCCGAGTGAGATACACGAGGTAAACCAAACATTTTCATAAGCGATAATAACTATTTTGAATGAAAGGATGTCCTATTAAATAATGTGTAAAAGGGTTAAAGTAAATGAAGAAAATGTTGAAATAATACCCTGTACAAATATACGCTTTAATAGACAATGCCTGATTGAAATTGTTTTCAAGCTATGATCTGTATTTTTGGTGTATTGCATTTATAAACTTGTGCGAGTGTGTTTACATGTGGGTTATTTAATTATTCGGGCACAAACCAATATCCAATTATGGGATTCTATGGGTTTTGTTTTATACTAATAAATATTAATTAGTATTATAAATTTAATTGTGTGTGTTAGTGTTAATTTCTTAGAATAATATTAGAAAGCAAAAAGTAGGAAAGCAAACGAATTGTTCATGCGCTACATGCGCATTTTTATATGTTCCCTCCACCTCTTTCCCATGGTCACCAACTACTATCCCTGAGTGAGCTAGCCAGAGGTACAAGCTCTAACCACCAGAAATAGATACTCATCCTCTCCCAGCATAATTCTTATTTATTCGTAGGTAAGATTGGCGCTTGAGATCATTATTGATGCTCATAAATATGCTGGGCGAGTAATTAGAGGGCATCACAAAACCAATGACACATATGTGTGTTCATATTACATTTTTGTTAAATAAAAGAGCAAAAACTTAGGTTTGAAATACATAATAAACATATGCCACATATATACGTGTTTATGCTGGAATAAACTGTTACAATGGCGCACCAACAAAGGAGCTTTCGAAGAGCGGAAAGTGGGGAAGGGGGATAGAATATAAGTTAGATAAGACAGTCTACTATGAAGTTGCTTTATATGTTTTTTATATAAAAAAAGGAAAGAAATATAGTATAAGAGCTATAAAATATAGCTTGTGTAGACGAATTATTGCTGGTAGTTTATTTTGTCTGTATGGAAATTAATTAGGTCAAAATCACATTCAAATGAATATTGTAATATATATGTATGCATTGAACAGTCCGTGGAAATTTTGTTGTGTGATTCGAAGAGAAATAATATTATATATGTGAGTTTTATTTTCCGTTTAGGAGTTTTCTTATTGTGTTAAATGTTTAACTGCTTTGACATGTACAAAAGTGAATAATTTTAGAAAGTGATTAATTTTAGAAAGCAGTATATTGACTTCATTCTATACGAACTCATATATATATATATCTAAACAATACATACAATTTTTTTTTGGATCCGTTTCATAGATGTGTATACGATTAGGAAATTGACATTTGTGGAACAGTTTTACCCATAAAAGGGCATATTATAAAATACTGCTAGTGCTAGAAATCTATGGATTCACTTTGAACAAGTTAATATTTTGGTTTAATAGGCAAAGTAACAAGGAAATACTAATCATCTTGGTGAAAAATAGAAAGAAAGAGATTAAGGAATAGGGTTGAAAAGGGCTAGATAGAAAAATTAGACACAGTACTTTGGGGGTGGAGTGCAGGTCTGGTGTGTCTGATATAGAAATAGTAATACAAAATCATTGTAATTAGTCATTATTAGAAATAGTGATAAATATCCAAAAAGAAAGTGAATGATAACCAGATCAAAGAAAAAAATGGATAAACAGAAGGAAGAAAAGGCAAGAGAATGGAATATGATCGAAATGATTATGGAAAGTGTAGACAGGAGATTTCAGGAATTAGAGGAAAGGATTGAAAAAAGGTTTCAAGAGATAGAACGGAAATTAGAAGGGAAAACAGATAAGTGTATAACGAAAGAGAGCGAGGAAGCACCAGTAGAGAGAGAAATTATAGATAAAGATGAGGAGTCTAGTGAAAAGAGAGTAGAAGGAAATCATAGTGAATGTGAAGAGAAAGAAAAACTGGGAGATAAGGTAAAGGTAGCAGGAACATGGGAAACTAATACAAAATATGTAACTGTGCAGGCTACTGCCAGCCAATTTATAAATATTTGGCCACTCCCTGGCCAAATGGGAGAAGCTCCCATAGAGCATCTGCAGGCTTGAGGAGAAAAGCATTGATTGAAGAAACGGTCGAGGTGCTAGAGGCACTAGACATGAGAGTCTATGATTATGACAGGCTGATGGATCGAGAAGAAGAGCCTCATGGAGCATGAGTCATCAGATTTGGGGAAAGAGAACAGGGGTCAGATCGAAAACCACTAGATCCCAAAAGAGAAGATAGTAGTACCCGACCAAAATGGCAGTACAACTGTGAAGAGCGGAGACCGCCGAGCAGGCCAATTATGGTCAAGGAAAGTATTCAAATTCACAAATGCCAATGGAGGGCAAATAAACAAATCATGAAAATGGACATTGATTTTGGAAAGTTTTTTTTTATATATATAGTGTTTATTTTGCTTATGGTATTATTACTAGGTGGTGGGTTAAATATAATATTATTATATGGGATTTTACATGAAATTAAGTAGAAGAGAAAGTAGCATTTTTTTTATTTTTTTTGTTTCCAGTGGGTAAGTTTACAGAGTTAGTGGAGCAGTCTCGTAATTCTATCGGTGGCTGGCAAGCTTGGCTGTTAGATCGATCACATTGTGTGTTGTGCACTGTGTGTGGCTGCTGCTATTTCAGACATGGTCGACCTAACATAGGATGCAGGCACTACAAGTCTGTTTATTCAAGCCAACAAGACTCCAAAGTGAGCATGGCAATTACATATAGTCCCACCTGTAAGACTCCAGAAGTGAGCAAGGTAGAAGGCAACCCATACAGAACCTGAAGGTTCAAAATAAGAGCCAGGTACTATTCCATCTATCTACACTCCTAGAGTGTAGTTAGAAAAGTCCTTCTTTTAATAAAATAAATAATAATAATCGTTTTTTTTTTTTTTAAATAAAAAGTTTTTTTTTTCAGGGTTGTGTGAATACAGTCAGAATGTGGCTAGTTATATGTTGTGCATCGCAGGCAGTGTGCGCATGAGTGGTGGTCAGATTCACTGTGTATTGTGGGGTTGCTAATCATTTTACTCTTTGGTAAAGTTGCAGAAGAAAGAGAGAAAGAGGCAGGGCAAGTCGATTTAAGAAGATATTTTTTTTTGAATAAGTATAATTATTTATGGGGTTTTAGGAGTGAGTCATTTAAATACTAAAACCGTATTTAAAGGCTTTCAAAGGAGGGAGTATTATAACAGGGCTGAGTTCAAACCCTGTTCTAAGTCAGACGGTAATATTACCGAGCATACATATCTAATTAAATCAAAAGTAATGTTAAGTAAATTGTTATTTTTCTTTTTCGTTGTGGTCTTGTATGCGAGCGCATATATATATATTTAAGTAAGTAAATAAAAAAAACATTGAAATATAAGAGGGATGGGGGATTATATGGTTTGTGCTCTGATATTTATTTATACGCGTGTTTATATTGCTGCATGAGTGAGTAAATGTAATAATTTCGTAAAAAGGAATAAAGTTATTTTAAATTTAAAAAGAAATATTCCAAGATGGTCAATTAAAGGAAGAATGTTACCAATTATAAAAAAATTAATTAATTGCAAAGAAAGGACCTGAAAAGTTGCAGATCACTATCTTGAGACAAAGACATTTTAATTAATAAAATAAAATGTTAAAAATAAGAGACAATGAACGGTCAAGTGTAGATCGCAAGGCAAATTGGAAATTCCTAAGCATAGATAAAAGAAAAGAAAAGTTATTGAAAGGACTTTCATTTGGCAAACCACGTGGTTTAATGAAAGAAGAAAGAACAATAGTATAATTAATGAGAGTCAAAAAGCTGAACTGAGAAGGACTTCTATAGCTGTGACTGCCATGAGCAGGATCATAAGAAAAAGTTAGTAAAAAGAAAAAGTTTATAATCGAAAAATCATAAAGCAGCTGGGATAGAAGAGCAGATTGGGCCAGGCTATGCCATCCATCCTGTAGAGAGACTACCATCACTGTAAATGTAGGAGCAAAGCCCTTCTTCAAACTATGAAAAGAACAGCCTTCACTGGACGCCATTGTTTGCTTTATGGAAATTGACCAAAGAAAGAAATCCTTTAATCGTATAGTGCAGCATAAAGCCAGTGGAAAATTGCTAATAATCTACACCCGGGTGAGATACACGAGGTAAACCAAACATTTTCGTAAGTGATAATAACTGTTTTGAATGAAAGCATGTCCTATTAAATAATGTGTAAAAGGGTTAAAGTAAATGAAGAAAATGTTGAAATAATACCCTGTATAAATATACACCTTAATAGATAATGCCTGATTGAAATTGTTTTCAAGCTATGATCTGTATTTTTGGTGTATTGCATTTATAAACTTGTGCAAGTGTATTTACATGTGGGTTATTTAATTATTCGGGCACAAACCAATATCCAATTATGGGATTCTATGGGTTGTGTTTTATATTAATAAATATTAATTATTATTATAAATTTAATTGTGTGTGTTAGTGTTAATTTCTTAGAATAATATTAGAAAGCAAAAAGTAGGAAAGCAAATGAATATCATGCACATTTTTATATGTTCCCTCCACCTCTTTCCCAGGGTCACCGACTACTACCCTTGAGTGAGCTAGCCAGAGGTACAAGCTCTAACCACCAGAAATAGATACTCATCCTCTCCCAGCATAATTCTTATTTATTCGTAAGTAAGATTGGCATTTGAGAGCATTATTGATGCTCATAAATATGCTGGACAAGTAATTAGAGTATGTTGCAAAACCAACTGCATATATGTGTGTTCATATTACACTTTTGTTAAATAAAAGAGCAAAAACTTAGGTTTGAAATATGTAATAAACATATACCATATATATACATGTTTACGCCAGAATAAACTGTTACAATATTTAATTTTAATTTGAAGTATTTTATTAATATTAAGTGTCATAGAGCATGTTGAATTCATTATGGCAGACAAAGAATCCATTCTTTTAGCATTTTACATGGTCCATTTTCTTTTCTACAAAAATAATTGGTTATGGCTCTTAGAATTTCAATAAAAGTAAACCAGGCATCAATTGGTGGCTGAGATAGGATATTTGCCTTGTGAAAATAAATGTAGGCCTCAGAAAAAACAGCCTCAGGGGTTGTAAATTTATTAATTAGTCTTGATGTTTTTGGAAGACCATCAATAATATTAATTGGCCCATTTATGCACAGCAAAATGTTTAAAGCTAGGTGATCAGAGAAAAAAACATGTTTTAGAGATGTTTCAATCTTGAAATGTATGTCAGGAGAGTAATAAATCAAATCTATAAGTGAATAATACTGTTTTGTGTAGAAAGAATAAGCATTATTATTAAAGAAACCTTGAGCTGACATGAGACCATAATTAATTAAATGTAAATATTTTCTGTCAAATGTGTGATAAGGAAGATTAAAATCGCCCAATAGAATAGTTGATGCTGAACTATGATAAAGAGCCAAGTTAATTAAATTTATTACTTTATAAATTGCATTACTATTATTTTGTAGATAGAGATATATTATATTTAGATTTGTCTGACCAAATACAAAATTAACTATTATAACATTTGAATCTAAATGGATAATATTAAAAGTTGTAAATTTAGAGATGTGATTTACTATGAATGCAACTCCTCCTGATGGAGAATTTGCTATGGAGAATTTAAATAGACCTAGTGAAGATAAAATTTCTGATATTTTGCAGTTGCTGTTTATATGTAATTTAGTTTCTGCAAAGAAAATAATATCTGGTGTTTCTTTTAAGAAAAAATATTTTATAGCATAGACACGTTGTAAAGAGTTTAATCCTCTTACATTTATACCTATTATTTTAATTTTCATTGAGTATTGATAAAAACTAGAATTTTAAAATATAAATTACATTTGATTAGGCATCAATGGAAAAAATGAAAGAATCATTCCAATACATCAAATCCAACTAAGGGTGAGAATTGGAAATCACTCTCTTTGTCTTCTACCACTTCAGGTGTTAATAAATTAAAATGTGACCCTGAATTTGTAGGAGTGGCATAAGCAGTCACATTATTAGTTGTACTAAATGATGTATTAGACTTCTCTGTTTGCATTAGATTATCTAATTTATTTTCATATTCTTGATTTTTTTTAATTTTCTTTTTCTTTTTGTTAGGATGTTTATTAATAGAATTTAAATCATTATCAGAGCCACAAAGTGTGCTTGAACTATTAGAAGAATCATTTGTTATTATTTCAGTAGTTTTATCTAAATTTGTAATTAAATTTCTTTCTTTTTTTCATTTGTGTAATCTTGGTAAACTCTTATTTAAATGAGAATTAATTAATTGTTCAGAAGTATTAAGAAAAAATTGATCTTCTATTTATTTTTTATTTTTTTCTATTTCTTCATGAAAAACCCCTGTAGTCTCTTGTGATTTGAGTTGTTGATTTCTTTCTAATTGGCTACTTTGCCTATTTTGAATATTAATAATTGAAGAAGAATTATGAGAAAAAGAATTTCTATGATGATTAATGTTTGATGCAAAACAGGAATCTTCCCATTGTTTGTTTTGATAATCCAAAACTGGGCAACAGTGAAACTTAGATGATTTAATATTACATCTTTGGCAAAAAAATTTCAGACAGTCTTTAATTAGATGGTCTCTTGATTTGCATATATAGCACTGTGATGGAACTCCTTGAAAACTTATTACTAAGTTAGTCTTTGCAACCGTATGAAATGATGGGATGTCTAGAGCAGTGATATTTTGTTTAACGGCTAAATTAAATGAGGCTATGTTCGAAAGCACATGGGAAGGAACTCCCTTCTCATTTAAAAAAAAAAAACTCTGAAGTTATGCCATAAAGGTTTAGTATTTTTGAAGATCATGTGAATCAAATCCTGGGTAGCAATTTCTTATAATACCTTTTAGGGATCTTTTTATATTTAAATCAACTTTACATAACCATAAATCTCCAAGCATTTTGTAAGTATTTATAAAAGCTGTTTTGTATGTAATAGAAGCAAATTCTAAAATAAGATATCTTTTGTTTTGATGATGATACACTTTATTTATATAATTCCAATGTTTATTTAAACTAAGAGTGTTATATAATAAATCTATAGGGAAGAGTAAAGGTTTAATGTCATTGTTAGTTGCCGAGATAATTAATGTGTTCTCGTTTTGATATACTTTGAAAGAGTCTAAAAGTGCTTGAGGAATAGATAAATTAAATTTTTTATTGATTTTATTAAAATCATCCCATGAGGAAGTAAAATAATTATCTGCATTTTTTGCATTAATAATTGATACTTTTGTGTGATCAAAATGAGTTTGCTCTGTTTCTTCATCATCATCTTCAAGGTCTAGAGAGAGAAGTGAGTTTTGTGAAGAATGATGTGAGGTAGTACAATTGTTTGTTGGTATTTTAGTTTTAACCTTCTGAGCATAGTTCATTTTGTTTTCGTTAATTCCTTTATTATCATTTTTATGTAATACTGAGTAATGATAACTATTGTCTTTATTTATATTCTTGCAAACTTCAACAGTTTTATTTTGTTTAGCTTTATCCACAGTCTTATGTTCTTTATCATTAACCCTGGTATCAATCAAATTGCTAATTTCATTTGAAGAATCAACACTATCTTCTATGCAATTTTTTTTAAAGTTTGAATTGTTAGTTTTATTATATAACTCAAAACTAAACTTTTTATCATTCAAAATATTAGGAGATGAAATTAGAGTATTGTTACTTTCATTTCCAATAAATTCTTGATTATAAATACCCACATAATCATGTAAGTTTTGATTTTTCAATTTTGGATTATTTTCTTTTACATTTTCTGAAGCAGGGCTTAAGTCAAATTTATCAACATTTGATAGAAATTCAATACCATTTTCATTATTTATCTTTTGAACTTCAGAAGTTTTAAAATTTGATATTTGTTTAGAAATTATATTAGTAATAGAAAAATCTTTATCTGCTAGTACTTTTTTTGACTTTTTTGTAATTTGCTGATTTGAACTTTTAATAGAATGAATTGAAGCATTTGTTACAATAATTTTTTTTTTTGTTCTAAATTTCCATTTCCATTGTTATCTGAATTATCAGAACGTTCTAATTTAGAATTAGATTTAACAATGCTTTCTTTCAATATTATTTTTGAATTACTTGAATTACTTGTTTCATTTTCATTTTCAAAAGAAGTTTCACAGGAAATTTTAATAGATTTCTTTTTTATATCTTTTGTTGACATTGTTTTTGATGTTTTAAACTCATTTTGCATAGAAACATTTTTGTCATCCATTACTAAGGAATCATGTTTAACTTTTTCATTTGAATTTTCTTCAGAATAACTTTGAATTTTACTCATTTGCTTTTCAAAAGACTAAAAGATTTAAATCTTACCTTTCAAATTAGAACACACAATTCTTCCTTCACACACTACTGCTCTTAAGAAAAATAATAATAAAATCAGTCTAAATATCAAACAGCTGTATCAAAAGCACCACTAGCTGGCCAAAATAATGTATTTAAATATAATAAATCTATTATAAATATATTATTTTAACCGTGACTGCTTTTTTTTATTTTCCATTTTTAATATAAAACTGAAATCATAACTTTTTTCTAATTGAATCTGGAAGCTAACCAAGTGATAATGCTAGTTTATTTTTTTAATTGCGACAATCACATGGAGTGCTTTTATTTTAATAATAGTTATTTGATTAGTCGGCCTATCTTTAAATCATATTTTAAAAAATATTATATATTTTTTTAGTTTACATTCATGTTGATAGATGGCAGGTCCAGCTGATGATAAACAAAGCTCCGAAAAGTTCTTCTTATGTGTGACAATGATGTCTGTGCTTATAGGCCTTGACAAAAAGAAAAAAAAAGTTTTATTTTTATTTAAAGAAATGTTTGAGTCGCAACAATATTTTTGTTAATTTAAAAGTTATTTTTATTTTAAAACAATATATTCATTTTTATACAATATTTACTAATATTTTTGTTAATAACTAAAAGCATCCACCATGCTGCAGTTTAACTGAAATTGACTGCACAAACATTTTTTTTTTCATTAAAAATAAAATACACTTGAAACTTTTTTTTTAAATAGACCTATTCTAATTTAAAGTATTATTATAAAAAATAATTTAGAGTTTTTAAAAATCAAATTCGAACTGAATTCTATATACAAACATTATTAAAACTAATGTTTTAGATTCCTTCAATTTATAATTCCGTTTACTCTGAGGAGAAAACGTTAAAAGTATTCTTAGATCCTATTGATTTTTTAATCCAAAAAATACAGCTCCTGATGAAGTTCATAAATTTATGACTACAAGACAAAAAATACTAAAAGTTTTGCCAATGTATTAATGATAATAATAGCAATACGACATCACGTTAATTCACAATGATTTTTATAACAATTTGAAGTGACAGTTGATACATAAACTCCCACCAGCCAATTCTTTTGAATTATTAACTTAAAGCATTGATGTGTCTCTGTTGTATGTTGTGCTCAAAGTCTATTACATATTCTATATATAAAATGTTATGAAATTTACTTAGGAGGTCTCTTAGCCCTGGTTCCTTATAGCATCTTTCATTAGTATGAATATATTTGTTTTAAACCACTAAGCAACACATGATCACCATCTCTTATGATAGTACTTAACTGTTATTAAACAAACAAAATTTTCTATACAGTAGTGCCACCCTGTGCCAACCAGAGTAGTCAATGGATGCCAGAAGGTTTGTGCATAAAATTCCCATCTAATGCCTACCCATCCACAAATCAGAAACTAGTCTGGGGATATTGGATGAGTAGGCACTAGATGGGGATTTTATGCACAAGCCTTCTGGCATCCATGGATTACTCTGGTTGGCACAGGGTGGCACTACTGTATAGAGAGTTTTGCCTGTTTATATTTCTTTTAATGACAGTTATCAGAAAAAAAAATATGAGGTTGTATCCATATAAATTACATTCAGTTTTCACTCATGTTGATAATGCCAAATATCAAAAAAATAAAAAACTAATGCTAATAATGACTGAATTAATATTTATTTTAAATATATTTAATAAACACTTTTTATTAATAAACAACTCATTTAATATATTTATTAATCCATAAATTAAACAATATATTTCAATAACACAATAACTAAAAAAGTACTTTGAGTATCCACTTTGGTAATACCAAACAAATAAAGTGACATGGAATGAGTGCTTATGATGGACCTTAATAAACTGCCAAATCAAATTTGTCACATTTCTACTTGATAATAAAAGTAGAATCTTATAAGAGTGTATCTTCAGCTATATTGCTATAAAGACTTCTTATTTAGGTTCTAGATTAATTTTACCATTATATATATAATCCTAATCTGTGATGGTAGAATTGCTTGTTAAATACTAATGGATAAGAATGCATATAATATTATCTGGTTCATATACATTTAAAAAATAACTCTTAGTCAACATTTAAAGTAAATGACCTAATATACATGTACTTATGCATCATGCATTCATAGATTGTACATATTATAAGCAAGAACATTAACTTTATAACAATATTGTAACTTATCCTGTATTACTCAATCAGTTAATAATAAGGTATAGATGAGACCTGAAGAAAAGACACATTTACACAAATCACTACCTTTAAAGTATAATCAGGCCAATGTGACTTGTATTCTTGTCAGCAGTAGAATACAACAATGATATATATTTGTTAATAAATCTGTCTGTAGTCAAAGTGCATGCAATTTACCCACAAAATATATCAATACATATTATAATATGTAATAAACAAATTATAAATCAGATTTTCTGAATGTATAGGATACATTAATAATGCATACAGTGGGCAAGCATATCACTTTTATCATAAAAGTATGAATGTCACATCTGCAACTATATACTGTAGGAAATCAGAGTTATTGACAAAATTTCCATTTCATTTTTTCATTAAGACAAAAGTATTCACGTCTACAGTCAATGTTAACTATATGAAAATAACATTAAACATATAACTCTCAAATTCAACATCTCTTTAAATGAACAACAGATTAGTATATATGTACATTGTAAGGGTGACTTACAACCAGCAACCCACTTGCACTAATGTATACCATACTAAGCCTAACTGAGTAATTATCAAATAACAGTTATCCTTTGTTAAACACACACACACACATATATATATATATATATATATATATATATATATGTGTGTGTGTGTGTGTTGGTATGAAGATTTTCACAGGTAGTATATATGAAAGACATATTTTCCGGGTTCATCCATGTTAAAAAATTTAAATATTAATATACCTTTGCACTCGAAAGTTGGTGGCACGAGATGACAAGGACAGCAGAAAAGTGAAACCAGGAAGAGAGATGCACTACTAAGGAGTGCCGCCCATTCCATGAGTAATATCCTCTCCTCCCAACTCTCACTAGCATTTTATCTACCCCAGTTAAGAAAATGGTGGCTCCCAAAAGTGAAAGGCTGAAATGAGACAGGATTAAAGGGAAGTTAAAAAAAACTATATCTGAGATGCAATGCTCCAACCATCATCTTCATTCCATCATCTTTTATGTTTTATCTTTGTTCATGTCACTATATTGGTTAACCTGAGTAGTGTGTTGTTGAATTAAAAACTGCCCTAGTGGCATTTGGGGTGTTTTTCAGAAGCTGTCTGGCTTTAACAGTGATGGGATGGAGAGGTGGAAGATGACAGTTGGAGATGAATGCATTGTGGCTTGAATTTAGTTTTTAACATCCCTTCAATCCTGTTACATTTTGGCCTTTCACTTTTGGGAACTATCATTTGCTTAACTGGGTAGATAAAATGCTAACAAAAGTCAGGGGGTAGATATAACTCATGGAATGGGTAGGTACTTCCTCTTTTTAGTTTCACTTTTCTGCTTTCCTCATCATCTTGTGTCACCAGCTTTTGAGCACAAGGGTATATTAATATTTGAATTTTTTAACACAGATGAACCTGCAATATATGTCTTTTATACACAAAACATTGCAAAAGCAAATTATCTTTTTTTTATTTAAAAAAGAAGAAATATAAACGTTTAAATTAGACATAAAAAAATAAATATGTTCACATATATGTATCACGACATGAACAAAGATAAAACATAAAATATGGTGGCCTAATGTCAAGCCTGTTGCTAAGCAACATGGCTTGAAAATGAAAAGATAATTCCAATAAATATTTATCTTAATAATATTACATTGATGTACATCAGCAACAATAAACAATTACTGCAAGCATGGGAAATGAAAGCTATCACATGTTCTACCATGATTAAAACAAAACAAAGAGCATATAGACCAATTTTTGTCTTGTAGCTTGCATGAGAAATGCAATATCTCGATAGCCATTTTTTAGAACAAAGTAAGATGGATGTATATGTTCAATTCTAGAATGAATTTCAATCACCCATGATAAAAAAGGAATTTGTTTCATCCACCAATATAAATCAAAATGTAAATACACTTAAGTTATGAAAGCAAACTGAGTGGTTTAAACTATTTTTAAAAAACTCCAAGTTTGAATAAAATTATAACATGAAAAGAAATAAACATTAGCTTGCAATCATCAAGAATAGTTCTTTTTTATTACACCACCTCCCCATGCAAAGAAACAATCTTATAAAAATTACATTTAGTAATGAGGGTATTGCAATGTGTTCTAGCTAAAAGAATTATGCCCTAGGAGACTGAACACCAGCTCTTCATGCCCATAGAAACATTATGACATGCAAGATGCCTATCATATTAAACACTGGTTGAGAACAATATTCTTCAGTGGATCTTCAGCATCTTCTTTTAAGAAAACAACTGGAGAGTGTTGATGATCCACAATATTGGAATGAGTGGATGTCAACTAAACCTACAGACAGTACACCCCCTGAGGATATCTATCACCAGATTAAGACACTTTGAACATAGTAGACAGTGCTCGCCAGGGTCAGAAATTTATTTTATTAATCCAATTAATTTGTATTTTTTTAAATTTGTTATTTATCATCTTATTTTTATTTTTGATTTTTTTTTCTGTTTTCACATTTGGAAGCTTGTGTTTCAGAAAATGGAAGAGTTTATTTTAAGCATAAATATGGGAAATATTGAGTAAATGTTTTATCGTATTAAATAAAATTTAGGTCTACATACCCTCCAGTAGCTCGACATCATCCAATTGAATGTGGAATAAGGTAAGATTTTGATGATGTTACGCTTTAAGAGCATACCATAGAGACAGTACAGAGTTTTTGTTATTCATTAAATGTTTACTAAAATTTGTTATATATTTGTTTTTCTGTGTGTCTGACTTTCTCAAGTGGTTGATCTTATCTATCAACATTAAGGAATCACACATAGGTGTAGGGGTCCTCTTCTCCAATAAGAATGATCATAATCATTATAAAATAGACATCAAATATTATTCTACAATGCAACTCTAAATATATTAATTAGTAAGTCAGATTCGCAATCTTCTGAAATATTTTTTTATATTATTTTAAACTTTCTAAATAAAGATTGTCAGGGTATGGACTTCTAATCATGGATTTGGGATTAGGTATCCATAGTATTTAGCTCTTAATGTGATAGAAAGCCAATCTTGACTTGCAATTATATGTGTTAATAATGTTAAATTAGATTTATTATTTAATTAATTTTGTTAAGTTATTTTAATCAATTTGGTCTCTACCTTATCATTATTATGCATTCCCACCACTAAATATATATGCTAAACATTAATATCCACACACTTCTTCTTATGTGTATACTGATATTAGAAACATTCTGAGGAAGTGCTTTAATTGATTCTCACTTATATAGAAGCACAATAATTGTTAACCTGAATGGTAATATTATGAATACTGAACCCTACTGCTTGATGGCATTGTTTTTCACACAACACACATCAATATGCCATTTTAGCAGCCTAACTTATGGCTAACAATACAACAGCATTGTTTAGAGCCGTAACAGGCCATCTAGAGGGAGATATATCCTACAATTACATAATGAAATACTATGCCCATTGACTTGTAACAGTATTCCTTAAGTGAGCACAATTCAACTCTTGCTACAGTCTGATTTTATGGCAGCCATATTTGAAGAATGCTAAACTATCAAAAAATTCATTGTGGAAAAATTTTGAGAAAGTGTAATGGATTTAGTATTACATATTAAAAATTTCTGGTCCACCATGCATATTTCCTGACAATTTTGAACTGCACATTACCTGAAAAGATTAGGGCTTTCAGCAGAATTCTGCTGAGTTCACGTGCAAATGCACGTTATGTGTGAATCTGTGTAAGAACATTAAAAAGTCAGTGTGGCAAGTGTTCAAAATTGGTTGAAGGGGAGTGAATTGCTGGCCACAAAAGTTGACACTGTTGTGTTTTTCCAGAAAGAGGACAAACATCCTGTCAGATGTGAAGCTATGCATATGTGGGAGGAGCATGGTTTTAGTCAACTACAGGATCTGGGGAATTCCATTGCCACTCCTTCAAGCATACCTGGGCTCTGCATAATGGAAGTTGGTTGGATGGCTCCAAAATCCTGTTACAGCTTTGAGGCTCATCTTCTTTAGACTCAAACAAACTGTAACTCTCTGCCCACCTAAAAAATTGTTTTTTTAAAGGCACTGTTTAATTAAGGTTTTTTGAAAAAGGCAGAAAATAAGGGAAGAACTTTTCACTATCATATAAAGGTTTCAGTAGCATAAATATTTTTTTAAAAAAAACACTTCAAAATAAAAGATAATAATTAAAATTCAAACCAACCCCCACCCTCTAAAGACCAACTGTTGGTTTATAAAAAATGAATTGATTAATAAGGCTTTCCAACAAAAGAAGCTCAAAATCAATAAAAAGTCAATAATTTAAAAGCAAACTAACCCCTATTTTGAACACATTTAAAATTAATATGTGAAGTTTCCAGTACATCGGCAAAAGATACTAAAAGATAAGAATTAAAATTCAAAACAACCTCCCCCCATTGAGCCTATAAAAACCAACTGTTGGTTTATTAATTAAAACTGAATTGTTTAAGGCTTTAAAAAAAGCTCAAAATTCAAAAATAAGTGATAATTTAAAAGTAAACCAACCCCCCCCCCTCTACATCTAAAAAAAAATGGTATTTGTTTATTAAAAGGGCAAAAAGATATATAAGTTTTACGTATAGAAAGGGGTAAACCAAAATTTTTTTACCATAATATTATGTAAAGAAACCAATAATTCATAAATCATACAAAAAAAAGTTTAAAATAAAAAAAAAGTTGATAATTTAAAAGCAAACCAACCCCACCCCACCCTCTACACCATATAAAGAGAAAGTGTTTGTTTATTAAAAATGCAAAAAAAACCATACGAGTTTATGTATAGAAAATGAAAAAAAAAAATTTGGTATCGTAATATTCTGTAAAGAAACCAATGGCCCAAGAAATGTGCATTAGGCAAAAAAGAGCACCATCAAATGCTAGGGTTCAGTATGCATACTATTACCACCTGAATAAATCCATTCTTGAAGAGATCCAAGTGTGAATTCTCCCTGAGTTTGAATACTGAGCAGAATGGAGTCATGAAAGGGGATGAGATGTGGATAAACTAGACCAAATTACATCTAGGTTTAATGAGTAAATATTTTGCTATCCCATTAAAGGTATATGTGATCATGGGCTAAGCATTTCATGACATCACCAACATCCTACCTGAAGGCCCCAGGCTCAACTGTAGTTAGATGCACTCCCCCTTCCTTGTGACAATGACCAGACCAGCCCATCACAATATATTCATGTTGCAACAAATAAGTATTACAACATTCCACACTCCATTCATTTATTCTAGCATGAACTAATGTAAGGTTTTATGGCACTAAAGAAGAGAGTTGCCTATTCTTTCTAACTCAAATTCTGATAAATTTCAATAATAAAGACATTCTATTTTTTCATAGCATTCTCATAAGTAAATTTATATGGATATGCCATCATCTAAACATAAAATTAAAATATTATTTGAAACCTTAAATATTTAAAATATTATTAACTTATTACAAAATAAATACAGCTTATAAACTATATTAAAATGCATATATTAACTATAATATATATATATATTATAACAGTTGGGGAAATTATGTCTTACATATCTGCCGTACAGGGTGGCACCAGGCCATTTGAACCTGGAAAATTTATATAGTAGGCAGGTATGTACTGTTAAGATCCAAATTTTACATATATATTTTATTCCAACCATCAGCCCATGCCACTAGCTCAGGGAGACACAGAGATTTATAAAATATAAATTCTTATTAAAATCTATTTTCAATATTAAAAAAATAAAAGAAGCCACTGCCAGTAATAACACACACCAACATTTATTAAACATATATAAAATTTAGAATTATTATTTTAGTCTAACTTTGACATTAGAATTTAATTTACATTTCAACTTTTATCTTAGAATTTAATTTACATTTTAACTTTTATTTTAGAAGTTTGCATGGATGAAATTATTATTTTATTAGTGTCAAGTATGGATAGATTGTACTCGAAAAGAAAATATTCTATCCCTTATTTAACCTTAGGCCAAAAGTTCACAGTCAAACCAACACCAATCTATCTGATATATCAATGTATTCAATGCAGCATGAATATGAGAGCACAATACCATACTGTCAGGAACACACATCTGAACAGCATGGTTATAGAGAAGAAATTAACTCTCATCCAGTACAGGAATGTTACATCTGTCTGGTGAGAAAAACAATAAAAAACTAACTCCATAGGAAGGGATTGTGGTCCTTTTTGCTGACTTCCATAGGCTAAAGAGCTGATTCAAGGAGCAGGGAATACTGTATGCCTCCTATGGTCAATAAGAAATAGGCTTATTTTGCCCAAGTGCGGCATATAATGTGATCCTTCACATAGTGGATCTTCATGCTACATCTACTAATTACACCAATACATTCAATCCATTGACCCAATCTGATTGGGAAACAAATAACCTAAGATTTACCCTCCCTTAAACTAACATAACTTTACGAATTTATGCAACCATTTATACCCGACTTAAATTTAACACGATTTAATTAACAGTTTAGCTTAACAGAAAAAAATAAATAAATAAAACTTAAAAGAGCGAGAAAAATAAATTAATGATTTAAAAAATATATAATACATTCAATAAAAATAATTATTAATAAATAATTTAGTTGGTCAGATAGAAAATTCTATTTCTATTTAAAACTGAAAAAGTTTTGGAATTAAATTTCTTACTGTTTTAAAATACTGGAAAGTTTTAAAATTAATGTTCATTAGTTATATATATAATTCTTACAGTTTTAAAAAGTCCATCCTTAACAGTTGCTTGCAATTTGGGATCCAGTGTTAATCCCCCCAAGGTCCTGGGGAGACCAGTGTGCTGTTGGCAGTTTTATTGATTCATCCAGAGGTCCTTTACTTCAGCTGGTATTTTATTTTCAGACCCTGATGTCCTGTGGTCCGCAATATAGAAAAACAATTTGTTATTTTCTTTCTCTTTTTTTTTTAGAAAAACTGAAGGGATTGAAGACTGCATCTTTTCAATCCCTTCTCCTTCAACTCTCTCCATGCTAACACATATAACACACCTCTTCTTTCACATCTCTTTCTAATAATTTATTTCCAACCTTTCCTTTTATATAAACTTTCGGAATGAGTGGACATTATATCACGATGATGAGGCTCCTTTTGTTGAGGTCCATTTCCTGAGGGATTTTTTTTATTGGCTATTCTGTTCCTATTGTTTTTTTAGCTCCTATCTGACCTTTAATTATACATTTTGAGATGCCCAATGGCTAGTTTACTTTAACTAATTGAAAATAATCATTTCCATTTTACTCAATAACATTAATTAAATTATTGTACATTCTTTTTATCTTTAAATCTTTTAAGTTTTTTTTTAATTAAGTTTTAAAACACCTTTTCTTTTTTAAGTTTTCTTTTAATAATTTTTTTTCATCTGTGCGATTTTATATATATATGAGTTTAGATGATTTTTAATTTTCAATTTTTAATTCTTAAAAAAGAAGTTTTTATCGGCTGAACCTTTATTTTTAATTTTGTTTATTAGAATGCAACAGCATGTGTACCCATTATATATATATAATATATACAAACCATTATACAATTACAAATATCCAGTAACGCCCTCTGTTTAAAGATCTATATCTCAATAATAATAATAGGTTTGCTATTATTGAGATATAGATCTTTAAACAGAGGGCGTTACTGGATATTTGTAATTGTATAATGGTTTGTATATTTTCTATAATTATTTCAGTTAGTGTTAACAGTAACTTTCTTTTCATATATATATATATATATAATGTCACCAATACTAAAAGTTCACCTGTTTATGTACAGTTTAGAAATAGCTTACATACTAAGAGGATTTAGATTTAGCATACATATTTAGTAAAATTTTAAACAAATTTATAGTGAAAAACATAAAGCATGCTTTTGTTTTTGTTTTTTCAGAGCACTGATATAAATAACATAGATGTTGAATGAGATTTTTTGTTTTTGTTTTTTATTTATTTATTTATTTGAAGATTGAGTGCAACACTTGATGGTAACAAAATTTTTTCATGTAATCCAATACGTTGTTGAGAGTGAGACATTTCGTGATATTTTCTAGGTCATTTCATACATAGTTTGTTTTTCGTAGCTTGATAGGTTACCGTGCCATTGGTTCTAGAAGTTATAACAAATCTAATATTCTATATATTTGTTAAAATTATATTTCTAGTATGACAGTTTTAAAATACTGAATAAACTGAAGCCATATTATGATTTTAGAATATTAAATCAATAAATGTCTTAGAGATAAAGATCTATATTGTTTTTCTTTTACAACAAAACAATACATGATTTGTGATGTGTGGAGCATTAATTTACAGTATTATTATTAATATTATTATAATCAATGTGTTGATTTTTGATTACCTAAACTTAAAATTATAAAATATTTTAAAACATTTTTACACATGTATATTATTTCTTATTACATGTATGAATAAATAGAAGTTATATTTACATATATACAAACATATAAATGCATAACATAGAGTATACCTATTGGTTAATGTTATAATTTATTTGCTTTCTGAAATGTATGTTTTAACTATTGTATTTAAATGGTTTTAACTATCTTTTATTTTACCTAACTAAGAAATCCTTCTATCTCAACCTATTATGAAGTTACTGGTGAATATAATCATCTGAAATGTTATATATATACTGAAACATGCAATAAGTTATATAACATAAATAAACTTTCCAAAAATCAGATTATGCCATCTATCTCTTAGCATTTGTTCATACATGTGCTTAGTTTAATTAGTAATCTTAAATAAGAAAGAGAATTTGATCAATTTATTATATATGTGTTTATAAAATAAATAATAAGAATCACCATTTAACTATTCATAAGATCAAAGTCGAGCTTTCATTTAAACAACCGCCAAATGTAAAATGAAAACTCATTGGACACTTCAGCTACTTCGAGTTTAGCAACGTACCATGACAATTATTAAAATTGAGTTTTGATTTCTTATTTAGAGATTAATTAAATTAAAGGTTAATTCTGATCCTCTTATTATTTAAATGTTGATTCTTATCACATGCTCTATAAATATATAACAGCAACAGATCAAATTTACTCCCTCATTTACATTTATGTAAATAAACAAGCATATATAAGAACAATTGTTAAGAGGCAGATAGTATCATCTCACTTTTGGAGAATTTCTTACGTTATATCACTATTGAAAACTTCAGTTACTTTTTGTTCACTTACCTATAATCTGAGTTATTTATTATGTATATATACATTTAATTTTAGATTTGTATCACATTTATAATGATGTCACAGATTGTCATTTGGTGTTTGCAGATGATCGAACTGATAATGAAACGTGCAAGTTACCTCTTAATGTTCTTTGTGAAGCAGGTAATAAAATTGGTACCAAAGCTAAATATATTTTTTTGGTTTTGTTGATTGTATATATTTCTATATAAAATAATGACAAACTTTTAACCTTAATACTCCCTCAATCCTGTGTAAAAACGCCATACTATTTTTTTTAGTTTAGTTGATCTAAATAATTTTATTTACTTATTCTATTTATTAGTTAATGTTTATTTTTTTTATGTATAATCAAGGGCTAAAACAAGATTACCATCAAGGTTCACTATTAGCAAATAGAATAATAGAGCATCTACAATTGCAATAATCAATTTAATACATTGTACAGGCTTAAACCTGCATATATATATATATATGTAATATATGCGGGGTTTGAACTCAGACTTTCACAGGACCCACCACTCTCAGTGCCATCTCATATTGCTGACCCAGTTCAAACCCCGAATAATCAATTTAATTATTTGATTACCTTCACAAAACTCTAATTTTATTTCGTGAATGAAAATGTGTTTAAGAAATGACGTCACAAATCATCTGTTGATTTTTTAAAAGGGTTTTGTTTAGCATTTTAAAGTCTATAAATAAATAAAAAAAATAGTTTTATTGCTGAACTGATAATGTCAATAGCTTTTATTTAGAAAATAATCTTTCTTCAACCAAATGTACATTGTATGGCATGGTGAATAATGGAATTTCTTATAATCATTCAAACAAATAATTCTGTAGAACCCATACGTTGAGGGTTATTAACTTTAACAAATTTATTTTGAATTTCAGTATATGGAAATAATTAAGTAAGAAGGATTTCAATGTAGTAAAGAAAGTATGACCATGTGATTAATTTAACTTTCTCCAAATACTTATTATATAAAGAAAATTTTGAATATAAAATATTAACATTTTTAAATTAGTGTTATATGCGCTAACACGAATTCATTAGTTGCTTAATTTTATAATAACATAACATTTTAAAAATATATCTTATATTCTGAAAACTTCAATTATTTTCTTTGATATTATTTAAGTATGCTAGTTTAAATAATAGTGTGGTCTAGCAAAAATATATTAATTTAAAATATAACAAAATTATTATATAGTAATAATAAATAAATTAAATATCTTGAAATTTGAATATTATGTTATAATTTTTTTACATTGATCATTAAAATCTAGCTGAATCGTTTTAATATATGCTCTAGGACATTTTAGATACCAGTGGGTGTCACCAAACATACTGACACACACAAACAATAAATGATCTTAAATAAATTATTGAAATACCAATAAAATGTTCTTGATATCTGTCCAGTGCAAATAAAACATTTCAGATTCCATAGAAAGTTTAAAACACAAAGTATGGCTACAGTTAGAAAATACTAAAAACAATTTTAGATATTTGGTTGAAAATACCTATAAACTGTTATGCTCTCTTTATGTGTTCATTTTTTAACAATAAATAAATATAACATTATCTATAATTAAAATAAATTTAGATACTGCCGAATCTCACTGCACTCGTTACAATACCTATCCGACAGCCAATCAGATGACATGATAGCCATCTAAAGGACAATCAAACCCAAACACACAACAAAGATTTTACGAGAAAGACCATCCTTCTCTCAATTTTTCTTTCTATATATTTAAGCCAGTCTTAAGTATTTAGGTTTGAAAGCTTGATTGGCTTTTGGATAAGTATTGTAACGAGTGCAGTGAGATTCAGCAGTATCTCAATTTATTTCAATTTTCAACTATCTGTGCTTCGCAAATGAAAATATTATCTGTAATTAGTAAAGAGTGAAATCAAAACATTATAGATATTTTGTAACACACAAAAACATTTTAAAATATTTTCATGAATTTTAACAAAAATAAACAAATTTCAAATATGTCAACAGTACATATGCCTAAACTAAAGTAAGCAATGATGAAATTGTGGTTGCATAATATTTGGAAAAAAATATTTAAAGTTTAGAAAATATTAAAATTAATTTTACAACTAAATGGACCTCATTAAAACATTTAAATAATAAAATGTTAAATATACGACTAAATTAAAATAAGAATAGAACATTAAATACATGACTAATTAATGAAAGTATGAATAATAAACATATGCTTAAAGAAAACTTTCATTAAAAATTTAAAAAGAATTATATGAGAAATACTTATATTCATTTTTGAAGAATAAATAAATATAATATGGTCTGTAATTAGCTATATTGACGTCAAACAAATTTAAGGCAGTTCTTCCAAACATCTATAAACTCATTTAAAATTTCAACCTCTACTATATTAGAAAATTAAACTAATAACTAAAATGTACTGTTTAGTAACTATACTGTGTAGCAAGTTGTATCTGAACATAAAATAAATCTAACATTACTGAACTTTTAATTATACAATAATTTAAACTAATTAACTGAATTTAATATTTAATCTTAATTAAAATTGAATATCTCAGGAAATTAATTTATTACACGACTTAATCTAAAATCTCTACCTCTTCACAACAACTATTTACTATTATGAAAGTAATGATATAAATTAAGCAATGCCCTAACTAAATAGTGACAGTTAGATAAAGAAAGAAATAGGGTACATTTTGATTTCAATTCATCATCTAAACCACAACTGAATGATAAAACTTTTAGAAAATCAGTAAATAATTAACATTTCATACAGTGTTTGGATCAAGAAAATCAATATCATCATGTCTGAATATGTTCAACATTAAATTAAATAAAATGCAATCATATCATATTAGATAAAGTAAATGCATGAGCATGTGTGGAAATATGAAACACGAATGTATGTTAAAGAAGAATTCTGAATCCAATTTTGAATAATAAAATATTTATTAAAGAAAAAAAAATAGTTAAGCAAACATTTAATTTTTAATTTGTACAAGTACAAGTTCTGGATGTATTTAGTATCAATGGTTGAAAAAATTACATAAAAACAGATAACACAATATAATTTTCTAATTTCTAATCTGACACATTTCATCTATCAAAGCATTCTGATAGATTTATGGAAACACATTATATTTCTAACACTAAAATAATAAACCAAAATAAAATCTTTGCATTTTTATTGCAAAATGGTTTTAAGTTATCAGTCACTTCTGATAAACATATGGAACTGAAGTAATATAGCCCTAAACTTCAAACAATAAACTACAAAAATTTACTTTATATTCAACATCTTATTTTTAGCACTCTCAAATTATCAATTAGTTAATAAGTCTATGATAAATAACATATGGTTAAATATTTATATTAAATTATAACATAACAACTAAAAATTTTTGACATTTTACTTCAAATGCACATTAACTAAAGATAAAGGGGTTTCAATCTAATGACAGATATAAAATAAGAATAATATCAAACTATACATTGCAAAATGGAAATAAATAACTCCATTAATTAAATATATTCTGTCCTTGCAAAAATAAAATAAAGAATTCTATTAATTATGTTTTATTTTGCCAAAATAAAAATAAATAATTCTACTAATTAACTATGTTTTGTCCTCTTTTGCTTACTTACTCAAATGATGATTGGATATTATGAAAATTGATGATATGGAACTTAAATGATGAATACAAAATGACTTGAAATAATAACTAAAGTTATGCATTAATGATGGATTTTTTCATATCTTTTAAATTAATACTTTATGCATATGTCTGTATTATGCTGTGTGTCATAGAATAAATAATTAATACTAATCAATTAAATCGGTTTACTTATGAACTTGTAATAAATCATAATATGGATGATGACAATGGACAATCAAGCTTTAATCACTAACTTTACTACAGCTGTTTGTGAGAAAATAAATTCTGCTTTTATTCCTCTTTTTATCAATAATTATCTGGCACTTGGCTATAAGTATAAGATTAAAAACATTCCATAGGCACATGGGGATAAAAGATTTTTACAATTCAAATCATATAAATAACAATACAACAACTCCCAAGTCTAACTTCTGAGACTAAATAAACTGGTGGGAACAAATCCCATCATGAAAAAAATAATCAGGGAGATAAAATACTTGGCTTCATATACTCGAATTCATAATATCAACTATCAAAACTGGAGGATTCAATTATTCCTATCAAATACTTCAATAAACAAAAATGGAGAGTTTACTCTATCCCATACAATATACTAGGCGATCTATCTATGTCAAATATTCAAATAACAAAAAGGGGGGGGAGATTACTCAATCCCATAAAATACTATAAAACATCACTAACTTCACTCTACATAGCCAGTGGATACTTTTCTACTCAAGCATAATAAAAAACAATAAATTTATATTTAAGTCAATTTTTAATCTTTCCAAATCAATTGACCCATTCTCATCCTCCAAAACTGATAGACTTTATATCATTTTACTTGCAATTTACACATTATTATAGTTGAATTTAATAATAGACATGCATATATAAACATAATAAAGCACAGACAATTTCAAATCTCAGTAGGTAAAGAACCACTGTAAAAATATCAATTAATACCTGTAAAATCAATAATGAATAAATATTTTATATTTGATAAATATAAGATTTATAACTTGGAAACATACTAATTACAGTTGAAAAACAAGGCAAAATAATTTCTATTGGCAAGATAAGACAAAATAATTTTTATAGTGCATTTGCATTAGCACAAAATTAAAGTAAAAGTTTGGTTTAGATTAATAATAAATCTTTATATTCTTGGTTAAATAATTATTGAAAATAATTATTTTCTAATCTATTGGAAAATGCAAAGATATACTCTAAAATTTATATAATGAGCTTCTTTTTGAAAGAACTGTTAACACCTTCAACATTAAATGGACATTTCTATGTCAAACACACACATGTGTATTTATAATATGGCACATGATAAAACTTATACTAAAATAATAATAAATACCTTGTATAATATTTCCTTCTTATCATATATTTATGAGACATTCTTGGAGAATAATAATACATAATGATAAGAATTAAAAAAAATCATAATACACTTTTTAAACTATCTGTCTATTAAAATAATAACAATTAATAATAATTACTAAAGTACTTTTTTTTCTTCTTTTCTTGGTTGAGAAATGAAACGTTTATTACAGTTTATAAATGATGTCTCTTGGTCATAACTTAAATAATAATAATAATTATTATTAGCACAAAGATAAATACTGACAAACACATAACACATTCCTGCAGGATGTCAAATAATATTATTTTGGGATCCAAAATAGCATATTCAATGTTCTTAGCAAAGCTAATAAATCACTGTTAACATTATATAAGAGATTTTTTTATTAAGCAATAAACATTTTACAACAACGTAAATAAAGTAATAATTCATTATTTCATTTGTCAGATATATTAAGCATTTATTTCATGTTTTTCCAGAGCCATTCATAAACACATATAATTATTTAACTGATAATATTTATTTAAATTTCCATGAGTTTTTTTTTGGCAATATTCTATATAGGAATATTCCACTGCAAATGAGAACAATTGATAAAGTAAAGTCATATTCAGTTTTACTATTTTTATAAATTCATTTTTCACAGTAATTGGGGATGAATAATTATACAATCCGTTAAATTATATATTTAGACTTATTTTTTTAACATGAAAAAATATAAATAGTCAGGCAAGTGTTCAAATAATAATGACAATAAAAATAAATTATTCATATGCATTCGTCTCAACCTTTTCTATTATAACTAGCACAGATTTATTATTTAGAGTTTTAGATATGTTTAATAACAGTTTGCACACTTTCCCAACATAACAAAAGTATATAGTTGCTCCATTAATATTATAGTTAAATTTTAGGAAAAATAATCTTAAAAAATAAACAAACATTTTTGTTTCACCTTTACAATTAGGTTTAAAGTTTAAATAAAGCAAATTTAAAATACTATTACACATTTCCATTTTTTCTTCAGTATTGGCAATTAAATTTAAATAATATATAGTATAAAACACATATGCATATCAAATAATGGTTTGAGAATTTAAATAGTTAGCTTAAGAATAAAGTTGATATACCTTTATGGTCATTCACATCCTCATATTTAGAAACCAATAACACTTTTAACTTTCAACTTGAATCTTGGAAGAATTATCTTATAACAAACAAAATTGTACTATTAAACTTTGTTTAAAAAGTGGATTGGAGATGAATCAGTAGTAGAAAATTTGTCAGCAGTCCCTATAGAGTTGTAATCAATCCTTTTATAGATTTTGAAACATTACCTGAGCATCTTATTCTTCCAATAATCCAAGGTTATTTAAAATTTCAAAGGTCACCAGACAGAGAACTACTCCTCCCATTGCATTGAAGTTTTAATTTATGCAAGAAACTTTCTTGTCTTGAAAAAAAAAAAGCAAAAAAAATCATTTTGTCTGGGAAATATAAAAAAAAATTAAATAGTAAATTGAACTAAGAATTAAATATTTTGTATTTCTAAAGTAACAGAATAAAATTAATGATAATTGTTTTAACAAATAAAACATTTTATAGGATAATTGTTGTTTAATAATTCACCAGTCCAATAATCCATGAATTCATTTAAAATGGAATTAAGCTGGTTTTAACACTATTAGTTGTAAAATTAAATATTTGGATATGAGACATGATATTTGATGGTTTAATGAAGCATATAAATGAAAAATGAAGTTGAACAATGATATAGACATACATGAATATTTACAAATAATGTACTATAGACACTAAACTGATATGACTAAAATGACAATTTTAATGATGATGAGCTAAGCACATTTCACTGTTAATATTATAGATTAAAATATTAAAAGCAAATGAACTAGAGAATCATTCAAACAAATCTTAATACTGTTTTATAGACAAATTAGAATTAATTCAAACTAAACTGACTACTTTTATGACAAGCCACCTCCTATCCTATCATTGATTATACACTAAAGTAAAATATTAAACATCTAATAATTTTTTAATTACATCTCATTAACAAAAAAATCTTTAAAAATTTCATGTTATTTCATTTTTTTTAATAAGATATCAGATATTACTGTTATAATATTACACAATTATAATTAATATTTCTGAAGCCAAACCAGAAGGTCACTATATATATATATATATATATATATATGTGTGTGTGTGTGTGTGTGTGTGTGTAAAAGTATAATACTCATTATAAAAATATTATATGTAATACATAAATAAACAATTTAATGGTAAAAAATATATTTTAAATTCTTTAGTAGTGCTTTCAGTTATGTAGTAATCCCTTTCAGCTTTAAATGATTTTCAGATTTTAATGTTATAAAATTTCCATAAGCTGGGTATAGCCATATTTGCAACTTGCTTATTAATAACATTATCTTTATAGTTATCTATTAAAATTGCTCTTTAATTTTCTTCTTTTATGATTTCTTCCATTAATATTTTTATTTCATTAATATTAAGTGTAAACCTATAATTACAAGTCTTTTCATGGTCAAAGAATACTGAAGCTGTATTAAATTGATTATTTACATTATTTTTTATCCAAATATATAATAACTGATGCTCCTTTAATCTTTTTTATTTTTTTTTATTATAAATTACACATTTAAAAAGGTCTAATTAATATTTTATTAATTCTGATTTTGAAATTGAAACAAGCATGTGTTTTTTTACAATAGATATACTTGTAATTATAAAATTCCCCTATCTAAATTCATTAGCAATTTTTTTAAATTAATGCATGTATAACATATTTTGATAAACTTTCATAAACTTTTTTTTACAGGATTAAATTAAATTGAAAATAAATTATTAACTTTTTTTCAATTAAAATAAGTAAATGAGGCATTTATTTATATAGCGCTATGTTTATAAATTGTAATAAACTAAAGATTAACCTTACAAACTAACGTACATGCACTTTTTATGAATGTTAATACTAATAAATGAATACTTTCATTTCCAACACAAGATAAATTTTCTGTGAACAATTAAATGAATCCACTTATTCATTCAACCCAAATGCTTATATATGGGCAAATCTTAAGTATTGGATATGGAAGCGAGAGGATAAATCAATCACTTTAACTTACTGATTACTTGTGAGGATAAATAAATCACTTTAAATTACTGTTTACTATGTACATAGTAACCAGTAATTTAAAGTAATTGATTTTATCCTTATGCTTTCATATCCAGTACTTAAGATTTGCTCATATATAAGCATTTGGGTTGAATGAATAAGTGTATTCATTTATTCATTTGTAAAGACTTTATCTTGTGTTGGAAATAAAAGTATTCATTTATTATTATTAACATTCATAAAAAGCACATGTACATTAGCTTGAAAGGCTAATCTTTAGTTTATTACAATTAAAATAAGGAAAATGTAATAAAATATTAATTTTACCAGAAAATATATCACATAAATAAAACTTCAAAATGGACCAAAGTAGTGTACTATATACTGTTCAATGATAAATTTTGTTTTATAGTATAGCAGATGGTTTTACATCTATTCTCTCTGCAACAAAATACATTTTGACCCAAATTCTTTATCTGTGTGTCCCCTTTAAAACTGACTGTCCATGGTTACAAAAAAATATTTATTAAAATGTATGTTGTTTAATACTTTTGAGCTGTCCATTACCAAAACTTACTTTATATATTTTTGATTGATCTTTAACTACATATTTATTGATAAACAACAAAAAAAGGAAACTGATTGGAAAATACTACTTTTTTACAAATGTGAATTTATTTTTAAATAATAAACCTTGATTTATTATTAATTTTCAAAATTTGATAACCTTTTGTTACTTTTTTTAATTTCTACAATGCTGATTTTTTTTTATAATAAGCAATATTTTTATCCTTTTTATTTTCTTTTATTATAATTATAAGTTATGGTTCTTAACTTACTACTTCTTGTTTTTAATAAAGATACACAAAAAAACTATTTTTAATAATGATTAAATACATGACTACTTTTAATTTATCATAGAAATTGTCATACTAATTACAAATGAAAAGTAGGTATTTAATTTTATTTTATTATTCATAAGTACACATCTGTATATTTCTTAACACTTGTGTATTATATATACAACAAATTTTAATCTACAGTTGTTTATATATATTATTTAATTTTATTATCACAAGATAGTTGATATCTAATGTCTAGTAATTAATTGAAACTGGTTCTTATTTTTAAAAATAGCAATTTATGCAATAATACTTGCAGAGAATTTTACATGCTTTTAAATTATATTATATATATTGAAGGTCCGATTTATTGTGGTCGTCCTGCTGTTAATCCACATTCTATGCTACTGACTTCATATACACAAATTCGTTTTAATATAGGAGAAAGAGTAATTTACAAATGCCATCGTAACTATACATTGATAGGAGCTTTTCAACGGATCTGCACTAAAGATGGCTGGACTGGGTCAGCACCAAAATGTAAAGAAGGTAATATGCTAAAAATAACTGTAAATCATTAGTAGTAAAATGTTTTGTAATAAAAGTGATGTTTTGAAAATAATTTCAAACACATCTGCAATTGCTTATAAAAGAATTAGGTTTTAATTCAACTTCCTGTTGCCAGCTTAACCAGTTGACTGTTCACTGGCTCCATGTGGATAGGATTCACAATCCTGTCAAATTGTGAGTTTGTTGGGGAAAAGCTTGCTAAAATGTAAGCAAACATTTGTTATTTTGTTTTATCACCTCCTCTAGAAATTTTAAATCGGTTTCCATTCAAAAATAATTGAAATTATCAATTGTTTCGTTTCATGCAAATGGCTGCCATTAAAACAAAGCAAAAGCCAGTATTAGTAATTCTCAGAATCATTAGTGTAAGGTTGAAACTTAGAAAAAGAATTTAAAATGAAATTAAATAATCTAAAATAAGAATATAGTCTCTGGAAACCACATTTTAATGATTAAACAAACTGGAAAATGGTGTGAAAATTAAAACTCATTGAAAACATGTTTTTTTAAAAAAAGCTTAACAAGTATAGTCTGAAGAATTTCAACCTAACTTTAGGCATTATTAAAGTAAAACAACTTTCTAAAGCTGTAAACCAGTCAGGGAAGATAGAAATAAATCAAGAAGAATATTAGACACACAAATTAATTGTTAAATAATCATAGGAAAAAGAAATCCCAATGCTAAATAGGTCATAACAAAAGAGTTATGATATTGTGGTCTCAAACCTGAAGTGGCAAATGTGTCAAAACAGTGCAGGAGGAAGAAAAATATATTAAATATTAATTCAATCTCAGTTTTAGAATGAAAGATTATAGATTATGAGCTAAGCTATTTCCTGGCCCAAAAATTAAGTTTTTCTGATGATTAAAACCCAAGTTATTGGGTCATTTCCGGTGAGACTGGGATGCCACAATTTTTTTTTTCAAATTAACACAGAATTACAATGATGTGATACCTAAACTAAAAAATGATGACTGAAAGATAAAAATAACCATAAATAATGTTAAAGATGTAAACAAAGATATTGAAATGGCAAATTATTCAACCTCTTTTAATTCAAAAATTATTAGGAATAATTCAAAGATTAAGTACAAACTTTTACATTACACAATGAAACCTGATTACTAATCAAGTCCCAGATTGTAAATTAGATAGCAGAATTCAAATAGTTTCAATAAACAACACTTACAGTTGAAGTATTGCCACAGTCAAGCCCATAGTATTGTTACAGAAACCTATTATCAAAACATGTTTTGCCATCAAACACAGCTGTACAACCAAACAGTAGGCAAAAATCCCATAATGCTGATTACACCTTTCATAATCCGAATAACCAAGTGGAAATACATTGGCTAGATTATAAACCCTGGAGAACTTCACAGTCAGATGAGCTGAATAAGTATGTACAACATTTTCACAAATATCAGGTGTTGATAACAATGTGAAACAGACTTCAAACTCCACTGTCTTTAGGGTGTGGGGTGATATGGACAGGTGGTATGTTTGTGGTTTGCAGATGAAATTAGCAGTGATTTCAAGACTACAAAGAATCAAGATATATAACATCATGTATTTCTGTAAATAAATGTATTCTATTTCATGTATTTTGTGATTGGTTACCTATGTAATGCAGTTTATTCTCCTTACACTAGATGGGCAGGGAGATTAAATGTGGTCCTGGCCCATTTGGACTGGTCTGATCAGGCTGTTGTTTGGGAGTGGGTGATGATCATTACCACACCCAGGAAAGTGATGTCCAGTCCTACCAGGTAGGTTGAGAGTCACCATTTCCACATGAACATTAGCTTGATGGGCTACCATATCCTTCTTGATAGATTGTTTGTATTTGGTGTTGACTTGTGTGCAATGATTCAACATATGCTACCTCATGTATTTTTGTAAATCAAGGTATTTAATTCCATATATTTTGTGATTAATCATCTATGTAATGTGGTGTATTATTCTTGGTCCAGGTGGGCATATAGATTGAATGTAGTCCTGGCATATCTGGACTGACTAATATCAGCATTGGTGAATCAGGGGTGTGGGTTCCCACTTGTCTCTTCTTCTTCAGGGGTGTGTCAGTCATGGAGGGCCTGGCTAGTGTTTGGGAGCAGATGGCTATCATTGCCATACCCAGTATAAAAAATTTCTGGATCTACAGGAGAGTTCCTGCATGTGCTTGGCCTTGATTTGCTGCAGTTACTCCTTTGTGGATTTCTTGAGAACAATGCTTATTTGTGTTTCTTTCAGTTTTTCATGTTCCTTAATTACAGAACATTTTAAACAGGTGACTTTGGCTGGTCCCTGTCCATTTGAACTGTCCAATTGGTAATCATTTGTGTTTTATTCTTTGCCTGAATTCTCAGTCTCAAGAGTCAAGGTGATGGTCAGGAAGGGTTTGTTGATTGCCAGGATCGGTTCACAATTATCACCACACCCAGGTTTAGGGATGATTAGGCAGAGTTCTTGGGGGTTCTCTTTGATTCAGTTGGTGTTCTGAATGTGCTAAGCCACTTTCACACCCAGATAAATTGTAACCCACTTATGGAGGGGGCCCAAAGTGGTTTAACCTTGTCCAAGGAGTGGGTCTGGGTTCTCGCAAAGCTGAGTTCTGCTGATGGGTCATGAATGGGGTCTGGCAAGGGCTGATTGGGGACTTTACAGCTGGGTTGAAAGTCAACTGTCCCACATAGACTTTGCCTTAAATGGATGAAGCACCCCCTTGATTGAGTGTCCTTTGATCTGTGATAATTCATGTCATTTTTCCCCTTTTTGGGGTTTGTTTTTCTTGATGTTTGTATTCGATATGTATTTTTTTAGATATCTGTAATACCTACTCTATTATATAAGGTGGTTGTATTGCTTTGAGCCACCACCCAGTTGTATAATATCAAAGTATCATTGTAGTCTCTATGATCCATGGCTGCAGGTGACAGAATGTGATCCCTGCATAGGTGGATCAGAATTTAGTGACTTAATAAAGTTGCTTTGAAACAAGAATTAGGTTTGAATGTTCTATTATTGGATTGCTATAAATATTTAACATTAGGAAAAACTAATACACAAAGGAAATTACAGAGTCAAGTCATAAAATTCAACTTTTTTAAAAGAATAAATATTTTTATTAGATTTCATTTCTGAATAATATATTTTGTTACTACTTAGCAGTGTGTAAAGTTGTAAAATGAAACAAAAAATCAAGAGTAAGAATCAAAATCTTATTTGAATGAATTCTAGAATAATATTTTATTAATCATTAAACAAATTTATACAGCTAGAAATTACTTTCAATAATAAACAACCATCTGTAAACAAGTTTTGCACAAAATAAGAGTTTTGATTTTTTTTTTTTTTTATAAACTTTCAATAAAACATTAAAGCACAAAAAGTTTGAATTTGATTATTACTTTCCTATTTAAATTGTAAATAAGTTTTGTTTAAACAAGAATCAAATCCGAATCCCTATGTTAATAAACTCTCAATAAATTTTGTGTTAACACCTTAAGTTTTTTAAATAATGAAAAAATGAAAGTGTTATTTCCTGTATGTTTGGGATCACAGTATTATAATAAATGTACTATTTTAAAGGAAATTGATAAACAATCGCAAAATTAGTAACATTAAATAGAATGATTAGTTATTCAACTTAATGACAGATATGAAATGCAGATAATCCACGTTTATATCCTTACAAGTTCTCATTGCAATGAAGAAGTAGAGGATTTTTATATGGTTGTGCAAAAGGCTTTTGATCAGATTAAACCACATTTTAAAATTTCCATGAGAGGCATTAATTCTAGAATTGATAAATAATTGAAAAATGAAATTGCTGCAGATAAATTGTTTATGGTGTTAAAAATGACAGAAGGCATACACTTGTAGAATTAGCAGAACGGGAAAAACTTTATATTATGAAGTATTCTTTTGAGAAAAATGTTAAACGGAAATAGAGATGGAATATCCAAATGAAGGCGCAGCAGAATTGGATTACATTTTGATTAACAGGAAATAGGTATTTTAAGATTGTAAAGGATTTTAATAAATACTGTACATTCCAAGAAATGATCGTTGATTAGTGAAATGTAAAACTAGAAAGACAAAAATTATTAAGGAACGGAATATTTACTATTGATATTACTAATTTTTAGAGACAATCCAATACATTTAAATTTGAAATTGCAAATCGTTTTCAAATATAACAGATTCTGAACATGATTCCGATTTGAACAAAATCAATAGGAAAATAACTGAAAAACTTTTACACCCTGCAACAAAGATAGCTGGTACATAAATCAGCAATTTGACCAGTAAAATTTATACTGAGTTAATAAGACTTTTGATCAAGAAAAGAAGGATTATGAAACTGTCTAAAATGATAAATTAAGAAGGATCTAATATCTCGAATTTTGTAAAATGATGCGAAAAATAGCTACTGACAATAAGAAATTATAATTGTTTACTAGGAAATTTATAAGACATAATAAAAGGCTCAAGAGTATAAAACAACATTTTGTAATTGGCAGAAAACTTATTTCTGCAATAAGAAAAAAAGATGGAACTATTACTAAAAAGAGAGATAATATCATAAAATGTGGAGAAGAATTTCATCAAGAATCTATAGCAATAAAAACAATGAAAAGTTTTATCTACAATTCCTATATATACTGAATCTCCCAGGATTTTAAATGAAGAAGTGAGACATGCATTTAAATTTATAAAAAAAAGTTTCAAATAATAACGGAAATGTAATCGATATTTTAAAAGAAGCATATGAAGAAATAGACTTTTTTTGCAAAGTTATATACTAAATGTATAAAGATGTACCAGATGATTGGAAGAATGTAGTATTAGAATTAATATTTAAAAAATATGATAAAGAAAATATCTCAAATTACAAAACCATTAGTGTTTTATCTTTTAGTTACAAAATTTTTACCAAAATAATTACAACTCCTTTACAGCAAACTTTGGATTTTACCCAAACAAAAGTACAAACTGTGTTTAAAAGTGGTTTTAATACCGCAGATAATATTCCAGTATTGAACAAAGCTATAGAAATGACCAAATAATATAATTTGCCATTATGCTTTGGTTCTGTAGATTATGAAAAAAAAAACATTTGATCCTGTAAATATCTCTTAAGTGATTTATGTCAACTAGATTTTACAGATGATGTACTTGTTTTTGCAAATAAAATGCTTTAGAGTTTCAGGAAATATCGCAATAGTTATCAGATTAAAGCATATAAATGCTAAAAAGACTAAAATAATGTTCAGTGGATTTTCTCAAAAGAAAAAAATAAAGATTGATAATGATGACTTGGAAGTACAAATACCTTGGTCAGTTTATTATTACCAATAGTAATAAAAAATGCCTGGAATCTGATACATATTAATCATCATCAATGCTGAAGCCATATGGCACAATGAAGGTACATGCCAACTATAAACTAATTTTCAGTCTGAAAAAAATAATGTTTAGTGAATAAACTATAAAGAAGAACTTGAATTTTGTCCTTTCCATAAAATTATCTGGATGTACATTTACAAACATTTCCACTCCCTTCCATTAAAACAAACTAATTATTATTGCTCTAGAGCTAAATCAGAAAAAAAGACTCCTAGCAAATGTGACAGAGACCAAAAGTAATTATAAATGTATACACTTAATCCACTTTATGTTAAATAATTTTACTGGGATGAGCTACCAAATCCTGAAAGTGCCATGTTACATTGAAATCAAGTACACATACTGCCAATTTATATGATAGCTGGAGGAATAAAGCCATTCACACTCTTATTTTTTACCATTATTTAATAAAGTTAACCTCAGAATAATAAATAAGAAAATTAAAAAAATGTATGATAATATGACAATTCCAAAACTAACATGTTCTTTGTGAGGAATGTAATTTTATCAAACAAGAGTGTTTTCTGTTGCTTCTATTAAAGACCATTATGCTACGTTTAAAAAGAGATAAAAGAAAAAGCAAAAAATGAAGTTTAATCATTTTTTTAAAAATGGCATTTTTAACAAAATGTTAAAATCTTTTTTACCTTCTTTCTTTTTTCTTAAAAACACTGATAAACATTACTTAAAATTTTTATTTTTTTCATGTCTCTTTTTATTTTATTTTTTAATTTAAAAACCAATAAATAAACAAAATTATTGAGAAAAAAACTATGATTTTTTATTTTATTGCCTTTTTAATCTCTTCTTTTTACAATGCCATTACAAACATTAAATATTTACATTATTATTCTTAAGAATTTATCATATTTTCATGTAATAAATTTTACTCTTTTGATTTGCAAATAATTGACATTCTAAAAACATGTGAATAAATATTTTTCTAATTTTTTCCTCATTTCAATGGAAATAAAATGAATAATCCAAAAGAAAAAGTGTTCCATCTTGACTATATGCTTATTCATTATTTTTCTATTTTCATATTAACTATAAAAAATAAATTATTAATACTTTTATTTTGAATGAAATTTGGCATTTTGGCCTCCATATGTGGCCCTCTTACTGCTTTCATATTTTTAATGTGGACACATTGTTATCTTATTGCTTCACACAGTTACAGAAACTCCATATTATTGTCATTTACCCTACCTGAATGCAGGGTTCAATTGTTTCCACTGTTAGTCCTATGAAATTCCCTTCTTTTTGAAATATTATTACATCTTTCATCTCACTTTTTTGTATATTAGATATATTTATTCTCTTGACAGATTTACTATTTATATTGATCTTATTCCAGTATTTTGTGGTTATTTATCTTTGATTAGAAGTGATAATCTGTTTTCCTACTTCTCATGTGCAAAAAATTCTGCAGCATTGCTATTAGCTTGATATATTTTTATCAGTACACACTGTCATTTATATAGCATAAATGAGTCAAGGCTTTCAAACATAAAACTTGTTATCAAAAACAACTTAGTATAGGTTTTCTCAATATCTACTTTGTATATGTCTTATGATGTCTGATATTGGACATCATTTTGATGCTCTTTGGTCCAAATTTACGCAATGCAGCATCTTTATATTATTGAGAATATTTTGGCTTATTGAACAATGATTTCTATAAGTAACATGATGCTCATAGAATGTGAGAACAGGACAAGATCATTTTATTTTGCTCATCCAGTCTGTTTATAAAAGGATACTTTTAAAGCTATCAATAGTTCCATTGCAGGCACTCCTACATACCCTTGAATTTCTTTATTTTATGAAAGTGATTGACAAGTTCTAAAAATGGTTCTGGTTCTTAGTAGTTTAATATCTCTTTAGAAACACCAATTACTCTTTTTATTGATGTTATTTCTGCACATTCTTAAATTTTAGTCATTTATGTCAATTCTTCATAAATCTTTACACTTATTTCTACTGCTTCTTTTTCATTACTTGGACAATTGTGCTTAATTCCTCTTGTGTAAATTGGTATTACTCATCTCTTCATTTGTCACTCCTTCCTGTTTAATCTATGATACATTATCCTGCACATGTCATAATACTTATTATGTATGTCTTTTGTAAATTTCAGTATTTCATTTCTCCAATTTTGACCTATTCTTTTCGATTTCTCCTGAAACACCCAGCCTTTGATTTACAACACTGCTGTTTCTTACCTGATTTTTTTGTCTTATTTCATTGTTTAGGTTACAGTCTGGATTATTTTTTATTATCCTTTTCTTTATTAATTTACTCAATGTAAGATTTTGGATTGCCTTCTATTTTCTTCTTCTGCTTTTTCTTATCTTTTTTTATTAATAAGATAATATTCTAGATATCTTCCTGATGCTCTTTCTTATTTCCTTGTATTCTTTAACTAACATTCTGGGTAACTTCGTGAATGGTTATAATCACTTTTACATTGTCTATTTTTATTTTCTCAGTGCTTTCTTCTATTTTCTTTAGTAACATTTATGCTCTTTCATTAGTTTCTTATCTTAGCTAATTGCTTTTATTTCTGTCCACAACATTTGATATTGCAGGCTGCTTTTTCCAATTTTCTTATAAATATTTATTGTTTTGCTTCTGATTTTTGTTCAAATGTCTTTCATTTTCTTTTATCATCATGTGAATTTCTTCTTCTCTTTGTTGGTTGTTTTCTTTCATTTCCTTAATAATTTGGAATATATGGGCTGACATGATCACATTCCCTATTTTTAGGTTTCCTCAGATTATTGCTGATCTTTTTCTTGATCCCATTATTTCTTTTTTTACATTTTGTTTTTGTCTGCAAATAAATGGCTTTTTGATTGATTTTAATCTTATAGAGAAAATGTATTAAATTTCTTAGGCTGATTAACATACTATTTTATAAAATAAATCTCACCACCTGACATCCATGTCACCTTTATTATTACATAATACTTTTTAAGTACCTTTTCTTGAATCTGACTGTTGCAAAACTTGACTTTGCATGACTACTCTTATTTTTTCCTAATTTAGTGTTCATTTCTATCATGGTCATGCATGTGTGATTAATATACTTGTTACCATTATTATTAGTAGTAGTAATATTAAGCACATGTGCATACATAAAATTCATATAACAAACCACTTGCTCAAAATCTTTTTGCAGATATCTTCTTAGCATCTGATAACAAAAGGATGAATAGTGGCCTGCAATTCTAAGATATATAAAGAATAATACCACCTGGCCATAAGTATGCAATGTGGCTTGAACACTAAAATAACTGTCAATTTAAGTACCATAAACTACCTATAATCCGAATTAAAAATAATAATGCAAAAATGTTAGCAAAGATTTGCTCACCTTGTTCACATCTTTTTGATACTTAGATGCAATGTATTATGGCTCAGCACCATGTTAATTATCCATGATAAATAATTATAAACATCAAAACTTTAAAGTGGTTTGAATAATAGTGAGATAAAACCTCCCATGTAACTACATGATAACACTGCATCTTTAAACCTATAACAAAATTCTCCATCCATAATTAGTACTAAATATGAAACTAAATAATCTCCAGCAGTCAAAAGCTTAATCTAATATCAAAAATATACTGCTTTAATTTTCTGTTCAACTTTACATATAAATTCCTTTTATACATACCTAAATATTACTATTTTTTTATAATTTATAATCAATTATAATTTAAGCGGTAAGTCATCATATATACTTTTATCACATATTTTACAGTAGTAGATTTTCATTTCTATTTTTCACAAAATATGTACTTTCTTTTCTTAGGTGTACTTGTATTTGAGCTTCAAGTTATATGGCTATTTGTTATACTGACAACCAGAACACAATCATCATTAGGCCTATATTTGAGGAACCTTGTAATATAATGTCAGCTCACCATTTATAATAAATAGAATAAAGGGATAAATATGGGAAAATAGAAAATGCCATCCCCATTAAATATTTAAATTCATCTCACTTAATAGTACACGCAATAAATTAACATTTGTCAATAAAAAATCATCAATAAATATAAAACAAGTATTTCAGAATCAGCATAAAATAAAAAGAAAAAAGAAAACTTTTATAACTTTTATCACTAGCATTAAATATAAATAATCAACAATCATCCCTACTGACTAGACCTAAAAGAGATTCAGTATTAAAAGTTGGCTATTTATCTAGCCATTACCAAACTTAAGCTATAATATTAAATGATAAACTACATTAACACGCTAAAGTGTTAAAGTATCAATTGTAATAGACAAATTCTAGAATCCTCACACATGGTGTTTATCATCAATGCTTTGGCTATATGTTATTATGAGTGTACATATCAACTATAAACTAATTTCTAGTTTATATAAAAATAAACTGATGTAAATGGAATTTTAAAATGATGTTAAAATTTCGCCATCCAGAAAACTATATGAATGTTCAAACACAAACATATATTCAACCCCATACAAATAAATAAAACATTATTGTTCTAAAGTTCACTCATGATCAAAAGATTGTAGAGAAAATGTTAATGTTGGCACTTAATCTAACTCATGTTAAATAATTTTACTGTGATAAGCTACTAATCTCTAAAAATCATCCTACAGTGAAATCTGGTACACAGACTGCCAATTAAAAGATTAGATATCTGGAAGAATAAAGTCATTAACACTATTATTTTTAACAATTATTTCATAAAGTTAATCATTGAATAATATATAAGAATTCTTTTAAAAATGATAATATGGTCATCCCAAAATTAATATTATTTTATATAAAAATGTAATTTCATTTAACAATATTATTTTCTGTTGATTCCTGTTAATTTGATTAATAAACCCTTACTTCAACAAAATTATATGGTATTTCAGCTATTAACATTGAAAAAACAATCTTTCATTGATAAAAATAAAAAATTTATGACAGCTAAAGTTTTTTTTTTCTTTTTTATTATTAAAATATAAATATTTGATGCACTTTTGAATTTTGAACAAAGAATAGTTTAAAACAAAACAACCAAAAAGTTCAGTATTGTCAATTACTTTCAATATTATATAAAAAATATTTCAACAAAAAAATAGAATTAACATATTTATTATTATAAATTATTACTTATATTAAAAATTGTTTATAAATGTAGATGTACAGATTATAATACCATGTGCAGCTATGTTATCATTCTTTTGAGACTTTTTGTGTTCATAATTTTTAGTATATTTTCTGTTAATTTAACTGTTTGTTTTTCCAATGTTTATTGTAAAATTAAAATACAATTTTCTAAGGTAGTTTCATGCAATTTTAATTTAACTGTTATTAATATTAAAAGTTTTCCATTATGTTCTTTTGTAGGTAATATTAAATTCCAATTTTTACAGTAGATTAATACATATTAAATTTAATAATTTTCAAATATAGTAATTTGTAGTCAGATTAACACAGTATGAGACAGTCATGTTTTTCTTTGTAATACTAGAGTTATTGCAGATGGTGATACTTATTTTTCAGCTACAGCTTAGCACATAGTTTTTTTTTCAAATCTATTTTAAAACATTTTTAAATTAATACTAAGATTAGTTTTATTTCAGACTACTCGATTATTTTTCATTGTTCTCTTCCCAAAAACAGAACTTCTACTACTACTTTATTTAATAACTGACTCCAGAATGACTTGATGACTAGACTAAGTATTGAAATGTAATGCTTTACCTTGCTAATCCTTCTTATTTTTGGACACTCTTGTATTCCATGACAGTATTAAATCTTAACCAATTATATTTTAATTTTACAAATTGGTTATTTATTTCCTTTTTTATTTTCTTCTGATGAAAAAAATCTAAACATACTCTATTTCTTGAAAATATATTTTGTAGTTATGTTTTATCTTTAATAGCATAATCTTTTAATTATATTTTACTTTAAAAACCATTAATTTTTTTAGAGTGAGAGGTAAAGATTAAAGGAAAAATCAACTTTAAGTATTTAAAAAAGTGGTGTTCTTTAATAAAAATGTTATAAACTTTTATTTGTTTTCACTTTAAAAAAACTGATACACATTACTTAAAATATTACCTACTTAATCTCTCTTCTCATTTTTTAAACTTAAAAACTAATCTAACAAATAAAATTACTGAAGAGAGATAAAAAGATGATTATTTATTTTATTTCCAGTTGCACTAACAATTTTTTAAGCTTTAATGTAAATTAAACAAAAGATTTTAAATGTGAGAGTTAAAAGTACTGTTATTATGGCCAAATTGCAAAATCACTGGAATTTCAGCCATACTTTTATATTTTCAGAATATATATTTACTTTCAACAAATGTAAAGTTTTTTTACCATTTTGAATTTGACAGCATTACCGATATATATTTTATTTTAATCAAATTAGACAGTGTTTTTGTAATAGGGTTTTTGATTGGTTGTTTATAGAAAGGACATCATTTTCATTAATTGGACAATTTATCAAGTGTTTTAAGACAATATAAATTAAACAAAAGATTTAAATATTATCTAAATAATGTGACAAATGTATATGGCCTGAAAGTCTATCACTTTTGTAACCCCCCCCCTCCCGATTTTGCAATTGCAAAATTTGACAGTGTTTTTGTAATAGTTTTTTAATTCATTGCATATGAAAAACATGTTGTTTATATAATTGATTTATTAACAATGTTTTTAACATTTAATGTATATTAAACAAGGTGAGAATAAAGATTTTAATATTATATAAATAAATGTGAAAATAAATATTTTAATATTATGCAAATAAATATGAGAAATGTATTCAGCCTGACAGGTGTTCATTATCTGTATGTAAAATTGATAGCATAAGTATAGCTTTAAATAATAAGATTATTTATTGGAAATAAGCAGTGTTTACATTTGATCTCATGAGATGGATATTGGATCAAATGTGAACAGTAAATCCTAATGACAATTGTTTAATCCAGCAATCGATACGATTTATGTCCTTCAAATGTGGTTGCAGTTATATATCTTATATATCTTTGGCCTGGTCATAGGTACCCTCTGGGTATTATGCTTCTCTGCCTAAGGGACCAGTGTGGAGTATACTTAAATTGCAATGGAGTAGATTGAATGTATAATTTTATAAGATCATATTTTTATATATAAAACTAAGTTTTACAATATTGTTTCACAATTTCTATTTTTATTAAAGAGGAAATTCATGTTAGATTTTTTGTAATCCTATTCGATCTATTACCCCACCTAGTTATTTTTTATATTATATATATATTTTTTATATATATTTATATATATATATATATATATATATATATATATATATATATATATATATATGGAGGCTTATGTGAACTTGGACAAAATTTAAGCAGCACATTGAAATATAGAAGTCAATTTAATATTTATTACTTATTCTAACTAAACATTTAAACATTTTTATTTACAGTCAATTATATATGTTAACTTACGTATAGAATAGATATATAATTTACTATCTACATATGTGTCTTCATTAATATCTTATATTTTGTTGAGTTATCGTGGTATTAGAGCTTGTGTTTCATTCAGAAAACGGTATGTCCTAATACATACCGATGCCTAAAAAATAATCATAATAACTCATACTTTTATTTTGTAAAAATTAATAAAAATGATATTATAATCCATTTAGAAAACAACCCTGAACATAACATATTTAGAATCAAACTTTTACCCAATAATTATAAAATAAATGCATTCAATAAATGTGATCAATACATACATTCAGTATAAAAGTAAATAGTCAACATGAATAAATGAATTCCTTTAAAAAATAAATTAGTAAGAAAATTGTTGAATAAATATGAGTATGGATGTAATAAGCATAATTATATAAAATATAATCATCTTTATAATCTATAAAATAGTAATAGAAGGGAATAAATCCATAAAAAATAAAAATTCACACAAAAATAGATTTGCTTGTATGGAAATAACATAAAATGTGGATGCTATAATATTACATAGAAAAAGAAAGTTTGCAATAATAAATGCATGAAGTAATATCTTGGAAGTAAATAGTATTTTATCAGTGATATCTGAAAATATAAATCTCAAAAAGCAGCTAAAAAATACATTGATGACATTAAATGTATTTCTTGAAATGAAAGTTAGATCGTAAGTTTTTTCTACTTTTCATTTTATATTACTGGGTGTCACTGCAAATTTAAAATTTGTAACAAAATTAAACATTGTGTAATATTAGTATATTTTCATCGTTTTTTAATCGGCAAGTATTTTTTTTTCACTCGCTATTATTTGATTAATAATTGAGTCCTAATTCGAAGAAATATTTTGATTGTCAAATAATTTGCCTTAAATAAGAAACATTGATTCTTTGAGACTTGTTCGATCTGATATGCATTTGACAATACCGTGACTTTACATCGTTTAGGGGTTGCAATTGTGAGTTATTTTTAGTTATCATTTTATTGCTTAATTCCTTCATAATATGTATCATATATTTTACAAAATAAAAAAACAACACAATATCTATATTGTTAAAATCAATGTTAAATATTTATTTTTAATTTTTGACAAGCTAATATATAAATCATAAGATTATTTTTATATGTAAAATAAGAATATGATATATTTCAATGAGAAGTCCCAAAATGTTATACATATATTTGATAGAAGTTATTCCGTGATTCATACTTATTTACTAAATAATTCTTATAGTATGATTAAAATTGTAACTTATTTTATTTATAACTACAAATAACAATATCGAAGTAGTAATTACAAAATACAAATAGAAGAATTGAAAGGTAGAATTAAGTCTAAAGTATAACGATAATAAAGTTTGCTATGATTAAAGAATTGACGTTAAAAAATCTACTAATACTTTTCATTATTATTTACCAATAACAAAGCATGTAAAAGTGAGATATTTATTATAAAGCCTTATTGATTACAGTTGTATTAGAAAGCCTGGAAATAAACATCATCTTTTAAGTCACTTTTTTTTTCAGGATATATGTGCTTATTGACACTAAAAAAAAGATAGACAAATACTGTTTTTCACTAAAATGGTGATGAAACTCTTCGATTGTTTTATGGTAATTGAAAGTAAAAACAAATGAATAATCGATTAGATTTGTTTTAAACTCTGTTTATTGTCAATATAATTACATGTTTATTTTAGAAATATTGTGAAACTATACAGTTTGTTAAATATAGATATAATTCCGGTAAATGTAAACTGTAAAACTGAAAACAAAAGCAATAAAATGTATGTTATGCATCAAAGTAACAATGAGTAAACATCCAATGACATTGAAGATAACAAACAAAAACATCAATCATATCATGGATAAATGTCACTTGCAGTATTACTAAAATTTTTACTGCATAAGCCTAAATTTGTTAATGTGTATCGAGTATGGCTTTGAATTCATGGGTTTATTCAAGGATAAAAGCTATTCTATTAACAAGTAATTCTTATAATTGAACTTATGAATCTCATAATTAAATATGGGATAAAAGTATGTTATAATTTTTACATATAATACTGACTTAAGGTGTTGTGTTTTTGTCATTTTTATATGTTTATTTTTCCTAACATATTCTTCTATTCGACAATATTTAAAATAGGCAAAAACTCACTATACGTATTGTCACACACAGCAAGCTAGAGAATCAGTGGATGCCAGAAGGCCTGTGCATAAAATCCCTAGTGCCTACTCATCCAATATCCCCAGACTAGTTTCTGGCTTGTGGCCTTCATCAGTGAGGTGCTGTGTGTGGCAATATAGTGAGTTGTTGCCTGTTTTAACAATAGTTATAAGCAAGCATAATAAATGGTGATCATGTGATGTTTATTCGACAATATTTGTTAAGAGTTTTGCAATCCAAGAGTATTTCCTTTTACGGTAATAATTTCAATTATAAAAATAACAATATTAATTTTTAAATATTATATTTTGCAGGAATTCTGGAGCCTCGTTGCTTTCCACCAAGAACATTCCCAGATTTCCAATTAAGTTATTACCATGAATATGATGATGTGGTATATTTGGCTTTAATTCAAAATAGAACTAAAACTTACAAGACGGGAAGATACTGCAATTATTATAATCAATGGATGGGAATGCCTTTTGATACATGTAATAACTAGAGCAATAATATATTTTGCTAAATATATTCTGATTTATTTTTGATAATATTCTTATTTTTTCTCTTTTAATTTACGTATTTTTTTCCATTTACTATTTTATCTTAAGGCAAGTTAGTGATGGCAATTTTATTATACTTTTCCGAATAGTCTTTCTATTTTTTAACTAATAACTAAGAAGAATATATATATATATAACTAAGATTGATAAATTATATATTAAAAACAACCATATATTTATCTGTTTATGTATTTAATGTTTTCTATGTTTTTCTTTCTTAATTTTATCAATAATACAATCTATAGATATCCTCACATAAATTTATTTAAAAACTAATTTTTTTATATTTCAACAACATTTCTATTTAAATATCGAACAACGTAATATTTTATTTTTTGTCGCAGCATGTATTTCATCATTTTAAAAAATTGTACATAAAAATACAGTTTTAAATGTAATGAATAAATGTAGTAAATATATAAAATGAATTTGATAACTAGAAGAAATATGGATGATTTAAGGATTAGTCAATTAATTATAAAAAATTTAAAAATAAATCATTAAACATAAGGTAATGAGAAAATATATGATTAGATTAAAAATAAAATTTTCTTTTAGATAAAAATTCAAAGTGAATATAATTGAATTAGTACTTTTAAAAATGTAACAAAATATAGACCGGTATTTCTTAGCTTTGAAGTTAATTATATTTGTTAATTTTAATGATGAAGATTTCTAATTCGTATATATATATATATATATATTATTGAGATATAGAACTTTAAACAGAGGGCATTACTGGATATTTGTAATTGTATAATGGTTTGTATATTTTCTATAATTATTTCAGTTAGTGTTAACAGTAACTTACTTTTCATTTATAGTTTGGGAGGAGTTTAAAGATTAAAATGTAATGTTTAGTTTGTCTTTAATAACTTTGTAAACTTGTTAGTTTATTAGCAAAATTTAAGATCGTTTGCTTATTTAAAATTTCATGCTCTGTGTTTGAGTAGGTCTGTATTTCAATATTTAACATCGTTTGGCATACAACAGTAAAGTGGTATCATTTTACGGTTTGCTATTATTGAGATATAGAACTTTAAACAGAGGGCATTACTGGATATTTGTAATTGTATAATGGTTTGTGTATATATATATATATTGTAAGTATGAAAAATTTTAATTTTCAATTGGCAATAATTATAATATATTGAAAATCAGTGTATAAAATCAGTAGTTGGTTGAAATGCTTGTTGGATTATAATTTTCAAACTGAGATGTTATGAGAGTGATAAAGACTTAGATTGTTTGAGATACACTAGAAAATCTGATAGAGTGGATATGAAGTTCATATACATTTTATCATAGGGTCTAGTTGCAATAATATTTAAAATGATACTTTAATGATATTGATTCAATTTGAAAGTATAAAAATATTTAGTATTCGATTATTATTATTATTATTATTATTATTATTATTATTATTATTATTATTATTATTATTATTATTATTATTATTATTATTATTATTATTATTATTATTATTATTATTATTATTATTATTATTATTATTAAACAATAATTAAAAAAGAAAAAAAATCAATTTATAATTCTTCTAAATTTTGTAAACAATCCTCAAGTATATTGTATTATAATTTAAATTGATATGAAACGGTCTAATTAGTTATCACTAGAGGGAGAGCTATTAATTAGTATTCACACTATTCTATTATTGGTCCATTATATGTACCACAATCCCTTGCCATGAAAATGATAAATAACTTAATAGATAGGGGGAGTCTAAAAGGAGAAACAAGAGTCAAGACTTCAACTCTTTACCTGCAAACTTCAAACAGGAAATAATTGAAAAGAATCTACAAAACCATTTTTGAATTGAACACAATTTAATGATATTGTGATTTTACAAGTATGGAGTAAAAAACTTCTATCCTAGTGTACATTTCGACCTACAATTCATTGATTGAAAATCGGCAAAGCCATACTGGAAGGAAAATGAGAACTATATTAATAAATCCGTCTATTAAAAGAGAATACCTCAGGATTAAGCTAGAACAAATAGTAAGCATAAAGTTTATTTTACATATAATAACTTTGATCATAATATAAGTCTAAAAGTTCTGGGTAAATTATTTAAATCTAATAGAAAAGCAGTAAGCGCTCTCTAGAAAAAAAAAAAAAACGTTTTGTTTTAAATTATCATCATAAAAAAATAATTAAATAAATCAATCATTTGGATAGATTTTGAAATTGTAATTTAATCACGTGAATTTTTATTTGAAATAGTATAATATTTGATCAATTTATAAACATGGAAACTTAGATTATATTTAATCTGATTAAAGGAAACAATAATCATCTGCTTTGGTTAAAATCACTAAAACTCTTTGCTATTGAAAATCGTAATTCTAAAATGAGTATGCTATTAATAAATGCGAAGGATGTTTATAATTGTAATTTCAATCCAATTAATGTAAAGTTTAATAAAGGAAAATAATAAATCTTCATAGTTTTAAAGAAAAAAATAACAATGTTTATAAATACTGATAATCTAAAACTATGCAAAAATCTCCTTAAGAATTGGTAGAAAACTTTCATTTAATAATAATTAAAATGAAGAAAACTTAATTAATTTATAAATGTAGGAACTTATGCTATATATTAATGTTCTATTAAGCAAAAGAAAATTGACTAGCTAATCTATTGGAATGTTATTTTTTTCCTCAATCAAAAAAAAAAAAAAAAATGATGAAAAGGAAAAGACGTATCCTATACCGATGAAGGCAAAGAAAATGTTTAACTCAAGATATTAATAGTTATGAGAAATTATTATATCGCAAAGTATAATATTTGGTATTATAGAATTCGAGACATAATAAATGCTGAAAAATGTTTTAAAAGATTCGAACTATTCCGGATTATTATCATTATAAATTTCTGTGAACAAAAATGGAAATCAATAAGTGCATTTGAAAAAGTTATTGTTCTTCTTGGAAAACCGGATACTTATATGATATAGCTTAAACTGTTGGATAAAATGTTGTACAAAGATTTTTTAAGCGTTTGTTTGTTCTTTTCAAGATTTTGTTTCTATAAAAATCGTCGAAGGTCTTATTTTTTTATTGCCAAAATACATACATATAAAAGAAAAGAAATTAAATAAAAACTATGGAAACATCATTCTTGAATTGTGTCTCCTAGATAACTTCATTTCCCCATTGTTTAGCTCATAGTAAAATACTTAAAAGGATGAACTAAGTGAATGGAATATCACATTAATAATATTTTTGTTGTTCTTATTGTTCATGTTATCAAAGGTTTATATATGAATTGTATATATTATTAAGGTATATTTTATGACATAAATTTATAATATGTCGGTAAACAAAAAATGATACACAAATTGTTTTTACAGATTGGTCTCAAATTTAATATTAGACTAAGCTTTACAAGATAGAGATACTCATTTCTTACACAAGTGAATAATTTATTACAGATAAACTGACAGAGTCACTCATTAAAGGTGGGATAATAGTTCATTATGATAACATACTTATTTTATATTATAGAATTACCATATACATATTTTATATTTATTACAGTTTGCCTATAATCAGTATCTCCAAGTTAGTATATAATCTGCTATGTTTCTTTGACTGTGTGAAGTATTTCTTGATATAGCTATATTTCATAATAATTTTAAAATATTTCCAAGTCGTTTGACTTATAAAATGTTGGCTTGTTTATTACACTATCAGTTTAGCATTAGGAAGTGAATATTTATCTGTAGCTTTAATGTGAAAATTATGTTTATCTTGCCATTGTAGTGATAAAGATTTGTGAAAGTACATCTAATAAATATATGAAATATAAAGCTGCTTTAAACACTGTATTATGTATAGGATGCATGGGCAGACAAAGAAAGTCTCATCCATCACTTACTCCATGAGTGGATTATTATATTGAGGACAATAAATAAAGCATGCTTAAATAACAGCATCAATCTCTAGAGAGAGGGTTATTTTAAGGCACATATTTTGTTTTCCTGTGTTGAGACAAGGTCCATACATATATACCCAGGAAAGAGGTATGGGAATCTGTCATATTATCACACAACAACGTAAGGTTGTTGCGAAGAGCCTCTTTTAGTTTCTTATCCCTTAGGAGGATGTGGAATGATTTTTTCACAGGTATTGTGAAGATATTTTGTGTATTTTAAAAATTTGTATGGCAATAATAAGATAAAGTTAGTCAATGACCCTTGTTATCTATAGTATTCAGTTAAGACAAATATTATGTGAGTTAGGCTGTGAAAACTTATGGATAAGCCAATGAAACTTACCAACAAAATTTATTAAAAATTCTAAGACTTAATTTATGCCTAGCATAACAGGGGATTCACACATACATACTATCATTGATGTTCATCAAACAGTGATTCGATGGATCAGTAAAGGCTTTTTATAATTAGTATGATTGTAAATGGACATAGGCAGGATTAATATAATGTATACATCTGACTCTTAAGGTCTGTACCCATATTTAAAATAATCTTTAGGTTAAATAATAAAGATCTAACTGCATGGTTAACTAATTTCATATTAAACAATATTGAACAAATTATACCAAAGAATAATTCTGTAATTGGGCTTAATATGATAATTTCCATTAGCATATTCTTATACATAACTGAAAAAGCGATAGTGGAAAATGCTGCTTCAAGCATTGAATTTAAATATTAAGTTTGTCAATTACCTTTATAATTTAGAAAACACTCTTATCTTGGATTGTAATGCTTATTTATGCCAAGCAGTGTAGTATACTTGTTTTATCATACCCAATAGTAAAAACCTAATTAATAATTATGGGGACAATAAGGGTATTATAGTATTTTATTATTTTATTCCCCATACATGACATTAAAGAAAATACCTCATTTCATATATGTTTTCTAGAAATAGATGTTTATCTGTGTATAATGTTAAAAAACTTTGTAAATAATGTAAATAAATCTTGTTATTTTGAAATTGTTATCTAATTGTCTATGGTATTATTGCTAGCCATCATCCACATTATTATCATCATTATTGCCATGCACGCATTACCTTGTTATTTCAAATTCATCATTAATCAATGTAGTGTAATTGACTATACATTAATACCATAATAAATTTAGTATACTTTTATATCTTTTAATAGTATATTTAAAGCATCATCACTTTGTGATTTAAATATTGTTCATCTGAAGCGCATATATTATTTTAAATAATATAATAACGATGAAATAAATAATTTTGATATAGCTTATTGATTTGAACCATCAAATACATCATTCACTGATCTATGATCACGTAGACCCTGATTATTGAATAAAAGAGAGTTTGTAAGTTATTTGGCTCGATTAAGAGTTTGTGTGTACTTTATAGAGTTTAAATTTCATATTCAGTTGGTATTCAGATTACTAGTTATTTTAGTAATTCTAAGTGTTTACCAGCAGTTTTGTCTGATATAGTTGGGTAGTAGCAAAATCTCTCTCACTGACCCAAGTATATCTGGAAAATGAATACTAGTTAATTTATTTGAACCCTGAGAAGAATAAGTTAGTAGTTCATAGTATAATATTAAATTTGTGGTTAAGTTTTATATTTAGAATTATTTACTGAACTTTAATTTGAGTCATTTTTATTTTTACAGTTGTTTTATAGTCAGCATGACTTAACATTTAAAGTTCTTTTTCCTTACTTTTGAGTTTATATTTTGTTTTAATTTGATGGTAAATATTCCGGTTTGGTTAAGCTTGGAATCCATATTTTACTTTAGTTTATCTTACGATCCTTTAATACAATATCAGTTTATAGTTCTGGATATGATCTTCCATAATCATTATTCCCATCTGTCATCTCAATCGTTCTTTATTTCTTCATCCTTATTTCTTCTTAATTCATTATCATAAGGAATTCACTCTTCACTAGCTCTTATTCTATTACCATCTTAACCAGTCATTAGCTCTTAGTCTATCATTATTTTAATTCTTCAGTAGTCTAACACTTCTTTCTCTTCTCTTTGCTATTAGACTCATTTTATTTTATTATTTAATTCTATTTATTGTCATCATCCACTTAATCGTTTACATCCTAATTTATTTACTACTTAATTTATAATTTCATAAACCAGATTAACTATTTATTGGTTCGACAAATAGTAAATTTATCTCATAATATTTTGTTTGGGGATTTTAAAGCTAGTTTGACCAGAAGTTATTACCTTCATAATCACCACGTAATCTTCTTTAGATTTATAGTCTCATGCTAATCAGTTCAGTAGTCAGAAAATCATATCTTTGTGTCTTTACATTTTTGAATACATAATTTTATGTTAGGAAATCGTAGGATGGATAGGAAAGGTTACAAAGGAATTTGGACAAAAAAGCGTAGAAGGAAAGGTTACAATGAGAGTTAGCACCCAAACATGTAGGTATGATTAGTTAAGCATATGAAGGAAGGTTATGTGTTCATAATTGATGAGTTAATAATAAGTGTAAGTGCTAGTGTAGGTAGGAATGTTACAAAGGCAGATGTGGCACCCCTAAAACTTACATAATTAATTAGTTACAATTGCTTGTGAATGTAGGAAGGTTACAAAGGGGATTTGACACATGAGGCATGATTAGTTCATGATTGCTAGCAAAGGTTACAATATATTCTAACCTTCGATCTTATTTAGTAACTATAAAATATTTCTAACCTTATACTATTAGTAACTATAATATAGTTTAAGCTAAGTACATCAATCGCCCCTATAATTAGGCATCCCATTTTCTAACCTAATAAATTATATTCTCGGTGACATGCAAACTCACCAATGTGCATCCTTGGCCTAGCTCAGTGGTTGGTTAGTTATAAAACAATTTGGATACAGAGATATACAGTTAAGATAAGAAAAGAAATTAAAATTATAAAATAAATTATCATCAGTAAAATAAATATCTTGGGAAGAAAGAGAAATGCACTCATTCCCTAATTAATAATTTAGATTAAAATAACATCCTCTCCTTATCAAAAACATATTCTCTGAGCTATAAGAATTTGCACTTTTCAACAATGATAATAACTTTTCATCTTCTCTTAAAAAATATATCCATTAGTCTTGCATTGGTGGTCGAGAGGTCAGCGCAACTGCCTTGCACTTGCAGGCGGTTGCCCGGGTTGTGGGTTCGCGTCCCGGCCGATGCTATGACACTTAAAAAATAAAAATAATATATATATCCATTATGTAAATCAGTTGACAATATGATCTGAAAATACTTTTCTTATAGCACAATTGAAAATTAAATTCTTTTATGTCACACCATAATTGTAATATCAATAATAATAGATCAATTCTTAAATCAAGAATAATTATAATTACAATAATAATCTCAGGATTTCTTTGTTTACTTTATAAGAAAAACTCTACAGTACTGTGCTGTCACATATGACTGGTATTCTGGTAAGCTATAGGAAAAGATTCACTTTACTTCAAAGTTAATGTGTCCTCATATATCATAACAACTATTATAACTATTGAATGATAAATATGATCAACAATGACATAAATAATCACATAAAATTTCGAATAATATAGCCTTTTTATCAGAATCTCAGTGAGAATAATAAAAAGACAAGGGTGCTTTTTTGTGTCCTTCCATCATCCATAACAACGCAATAAATTAACTAAGACTAATTAATTCAACAATTCAATTAGATATTACTGGAATAATGTGCAGTCAGGGTTAATAACTTGGGAATAAATTCATTCTTACAATTAAATGATGCTTAGTCTGAAGTTTGCAACTCTATAAAAAATTATTATTAAAATAAAATGAAATGAAATATTCAAATCTGCGTAAAGTTTGTCTATCTGGTATATTAAGCTTTTGAGAGTTTGAAATGATTTCGGACTCAAGAAAATGTTTTGAAAATATTGTGCAAACACACATATATTTAGCATACAAAAAAAATGAATTCACAACAAATGTTTACAAGACTATAATTTATTACTATCACAGAACAAAAAAAAATATACAAATTTATTCAATAATATCATATTGATACGAAACATAAATCAACATTAATCGGTCTATTATTTAGGTATAACTTAAAATTATAAATTCAACTGTTTGCAATCATGCTATTGCATTGGATTGACTAGCTAAAAAGTGCATCTTATTTACCAATACACTAATCTATAATTTCTGTAAACTTTCTATAAAGCTTTTACTTAACTTCTACTGTTTTTGTTTTTTAATGATTAATACTATGATATAAAGTACGCAAAATATTAAATTTATTTCTAATAAAGTTAATCAAGTTATGGTTTATAATTGAACAACCTATTCCTAATTATAGGTCATTTATCAGAAGTCGCACTCACCATCTCACATTTAACTTAATGTCCACCTAAGTTACGATAATATTTTAATTATAAGTGTAATTCAAACTATGAATATTTCTTAATTATTAACTAAAACTAAATATTGTGTTTGAATATTCCTCCAATAAATAAGCGTTTTAAAATAAGCAAATTTAACTTAACGTTCTCTATTGGTTTGCTTGTCAACTACTAGCAAGATTCAGTAGCACAATACAGATATTGATCTCAATTACTAAAGCACTATTGATACTAAATTGCACCTTGAGGAACTAACACCTCAAACCTAACACTTATCCTTGCCATAATTTTTCAAAAAAAGCACAATAATCAACACATTCTATGGTAGAACTATCTTTATATTCACATGAGGAATACAGAATAACAACGAATGTCTGCAGAGTAAAATACTACACTGAAGTATTTGGTGGTTTCTTGCCTATTACTCAGGCATAAAACGTATAGATGTGGAATCTATATCCTGACCACCTAAAGAAAACGAACACGCACCAAGTCTAATCCTCTTTTGGGATTTAAAATACCTTAAATTTACTAAGTTTTATATCAATTATGGATCGTTCTATTCATGAGAATCGACCATCTGGACTATCAAACCTACCATAACATGGTATCAAAACTAATCCTACCATGGAAAATAAAGTATTTTGTGGAGATCATTTTCATCCCACAAAATAAAATACATTGTAAGTATTACATATGCTGATATTAAGCATATATCCATTCTACACTTAGGCAAGATAAGAAAACACACTAATCATAATAAACTTATGTTACAATGTATACTTCAATCAATATCTGAAACCAATGGACATGACAGGAGAAAAGAATAATAATTTTAATTTTAATGAAGGAAAATTCAAAAGTAATTGGTAGCATATTAGCTTAAACTAAATAAAGTGGATGTGTTATTAAATAATAACTATTACTAAATTACTAAATTAATACAATATAAATTATGTTGAATCTTTAAACAAGAACTATTTTGTTATAGCATTTTTTTTTTACTGTTACTTCTGACAAATTTACTTTTTACCCGTTAAAAAAAAAATAAAACATTTTTCTTTTAAGTACCTAACATGCAAAATTTATATCTCCAATTGCATTTAATAAATCAGATATATTTTATAGATTTTACTTCATATTAAATACAAACTTAACACAAAATAATTATAGTAAGACATATCTTTGTCATTACAAGATCCTTAAATGTTACGTGACAGATATAAACCTTAACCTATATTGATATTAAAAAATAAAATATAATTTTACAAATTAGTTTTTTTAAAAAAAAAAAAAAACATTAAATAAACAAATGCATATTATCTCATTAGCAGAACTATTTTTCTGTGAGCTGTTTGTCCAGGTGAAGAGATTGCATCCCGTCAAATTTTACAAAGCACTAAAAGTAATAAACACATTTTTTTTCTTTCTTTAATGAAAAGTTTTATTTTATTTAGCAATTCTAATAATAATCATGTAAAGAAAATTATAGTAGAACTGAAGATTAATTTTCCCTTGAATTATACTAATAAAATTTGGATCCAAGAAAAGAAAAACGAATATTCTAACATAGACAATAAACACACACATTATTTATCCACTACACATATAATTAGCTAGCTTATGTATTGAGAAAAATGCACATTTTTTTCTGTAGATTAGGATGATAATATCTGCAGTTGACTTCTTATGAAGTTTTAAGAATTCCAACTTGCATATAGTATAATATATAATTTGATTTTATTACTAAGTTACTAAAGATATTTAGTTCTCCTTCATAATCTTAGAATTTTATTTTACAATAGTAATTTTTCCCTTAAGAATGCACGTATATAATTTCATATTTATTTCCAAAGAGTTGTTCTTTTTCTATTTAAAAAAGAACATGCAGGTATATGTGTAACTTAGCATTATTATGATTTTTTTTTTCTTTTTAGACAATTCTTAGCGAACAAAACATATTTCAATGTATAAAAATGGCCTTATTTAGAAACGCAGACGATCTACTTAGAATGAGCGCTAAAATATTTCTAGTTCTTTCTTTTCTTTTTAATATTCCTTTTTATTATTTGTCTCCTGCACCAAGAAAATATTAATAAATAATAATAAGTCACTAAATAATTATTTCCCACTTGGAAAATATTTGTTTTCTTTAATTTAGATAAAATAATAAATTGTTTAATCATCATCATCATTATCAACCATTATCAATCCACTGCAGGATGAAGGTCTCTCCAAGTTTAATCCATCTTCTCCGATCTTTAGCTTCTCTTCTCCACATCACCCCTGCACACTTTCTTATTTCATCTATCCATCTCACATGTGGTCTCTTTCTGGGTCTTTTACAATCTCTTGGAATCCAGTTTAAAATTTCAATTGTCCATCTATTATCATCTCTTCTAGCAATATGTCCAGCCCAACTCCACTTCAATCTTTTAAAATTGTTTAATATTCTTAGCTAATTTCTTTATTTTTCTTGGTTTTGTTAAAAAAAATCGTCCAACTTTTAAGACATGACAATTACTTAATGTAGAAAGTTTTGAAATAGATAGATGGCATAGAAATTCAAGATATCTTACCAAAAGATTCAGCAGTGCATTATGAATAGAACTTTCATTTGATTATCCATTTATTTCTGCAAAATTTTAAAAAATTGTGTTACAAATACCCCCCTGTTCTCTCCTTGAAATTACTGACGGCAGACAATTTCTAAAAAAAAAAATGATTTTGAGTATGAAATTGGTCATTCTTTTAACTCTAGCTACCTCTTCCAAGAAAAAAATAATCACTTGGTTATGACATAAACAAAAGAAAGGAAAAACTTATTACAACCATAAAGTTTTCAGTATTATTTAAAATATATTACAAAGTAGTTTAATAATGAAAATAATAAATACTTAAAACCAACAATAATTCTCTGTGATTTTAATTATAAATAAATTATTTTCTATAAATGAATTTATCAGAAGTTACTTTTTCTTAGAATAAGACATCTTAAAATTATTTAATTGACATTTATGTTTTTTTTTCTTCTTTCTATAACCATCTAAGAATTAACGACAATTTATTGTATTTGTTTTACATTCTATTAATTTGCTTTAATAAACAATATCTTAATTAAATTATTCATGTTCTTTTAAAAATATGATATTGCATTAGGAAATATATCATTTATTCACACAAACTATATCTGGGTGAATGAATAGCATACTTTACTAACCAATTATTACTATTTTTATTTTATCTTTTTATTTTTCTTAAAGAATAGCATTGATTTCATGCAGAAATAATGCTAAATAAAACCAAGTGCCAAAAGCACTGGTTTACAATATATATATATAATTGAACATGCATTAAAAAGTAAAAATATTTGTAAATATATGATAAAATTTATTATTAATTCTTTAAAATTTTTTAATGATAACATTGTTGCATCTTTTGAAGGTCAATGTTATAAAATGTCTAAAGTTTGCACAAGTTTGCAATTTCATTTTATCTACATATGAGAGTAGTATTTTAAATATGTGTACTTTTGGAAATATTAAAATTTACAAAAGATATGTGGATGATGTTTTTGTTTGTGGAAATACTAATAATATAAATTTGTTTGTAGAGGAATTAAATAAGTTGAATGGCTTGAAATGGATTATTGAAAAGGAACAGGACAATAATATTAAATATTTAGATTTAATGATTACAAGAGATAACAGTATATTAAATTATAAACTAATAATTAAGCCACTGCAAAAAAGAGGATATATAAATTGTAAATCAAAAGTACCAATGATGCATAAGATGGCAAGTTTTAGATCATTTTTGTTTCAGAATGAAAAATTATGTCATTACCTAAGTGATAAACTGAAAAATATTGAAATATTTGCTAAGGAATTGCTTGATGTTGATTATAAAATGGAACAAATAAACAATACTTTATGTCAATTTAAAAAAAGTTATAATAATTTAAAGAAAATGAAGATTAATAGTAAACAATGGATATCTATTCAATTTATTTCAAATCCACAACTGAAATTTTTTAAGGATTTATATAAGAATGTGTTTAATGTTTCATTCTACATTCCAAACAATATTAATAAATTAGTGAATAATTCTAAGATGTCATATCTGTCAAGCAGAAAAGTAAAGTCATATATCATAATTTTTTGTGATTGTATGCTGTCATATATAAGTGAATCTAGGTGCAGTATTGAGAAGAGATTGAAGGAGCATGAATTGTTATACAAGCATGTAAAAAGTAAAAATAATGGTGATTTAATATCTCCTTCAGTTTTCTTTGATCATGAAAAACATGTAAATATAAATTCAAATTTGGTTTTGAAAATGTGAAAATTCTTCATGAGGAGAGAAACCATAGTAAAAGAAAAATTAAAGAAGCAATTTTTATAAACAGGAATAAAATGCATTTAATAAATCGACAAGCTGCTAACATTAAAATACGAGTTTCGTGGAATTTGAATTGATGACATTTGCTTCCCCTTTTATTTTTGAATTTAATGGCAGTTGAGGCAGGTTTAAGAAATTAACCAAAAGTACTTCTGTGGATTTAAGGATTGTTTGTAATAGTTTGTAAACCATTAAATTTATTATTTCAATTATAATTACAATTTTGTTTTTAATTAATGGCCATTATATATATATATAACAAAATAAAATAAACAGCCAGTCAGCAAATATTAGGACTAATGAATTGTGGGATATTTAAGTCGACATGTGTTTCCGGTTGGTAATAGATGATTCCATTTTGAAAGTTGAGTTGATAATGATTATGAATATAATTGAAAATATTTCTTTGAATTTTTATTTATACTATATTATAAATTGTTTACCGTTGTTTGGAATATATTTAAGTTTCGTTATATATATATATATATAGTAAGTCTGGGAAGTGTAGTCTTTTGTTTAAATTGATAAATTTTAATTATTGACAATATGAAAATAAAACCTAGGATAAGATATATGGATTTTTTAGTTCAATTATAAAACAAGTAATTATATATATATATATATATATATATATATATATATATATATATATATATATATATATATATATATATATATAGATAGATAGAGAGAGATAGAGAGATAGATATAGATATATATATTATATGTTCACTAGAGGGAACTTGTCAATAGCTTCAAACAATTTATAAGTGCCGAAAGAGAAAGAATTCAAAATCTCAATTGGAAATTCCTCATCCCCAGACCATTTCTTTTCGAGCTTATGGATCACCTCAGTGAGAAGTTAGGATTCGAGACACTAAATCTAAAATACCAATTCAAAAGTCAGCATGTATTTAATGTGTTACTATCAATTTGAAAACCTGAACCTTTCAAACAGGTAAATGTCTTCAAATCCAGCTTTACAAACCAGATAGCTATATTGGTCAGAACTCAGTTCAACTTTACCATACATTAATAGCAAAAGCAATATAACATCACAAAAGCTTTCAAGAGTAAACTTATAATAATCAATACAAGCTTTATTTTATAAGTGTTGAAAGAGAGAGAATTCAAAATCTCTATGAGAAAATCCTCATCCCCAAACCAATTGCTTTTGAGCTTTTGGCTCACCTCAGTAAGGAGTTAGGATTCCAGACATTAGATCTAAAATGCCAACTCAAAATTCAGCACTTATTTAATATGTTACTATCAATTTGAAAGCCTGAACTTTTCAGACACGTAAACGTCTACAAATCCTGCCTTACAAACCAAGTATATATATATATATATATATATATATATATATATATATATTGTGACCTCTCCACCGCTAGTCTTCATGCCACATGTTGGAAAGCCATAATCGCTTACTGTAACCTTCTCCCAAGACCGCTGTACTATAAATGAATCATATTACATGTTTTAGGCACCATCATCACTACTGTACCCTAGCTACAACCAATCATCATGCCATACACATTGGTCAGCATAATCACAACTGTAACCTGGCAACAGCCAGCCTTCATCTACTAAACGGTCATGTCATGTTGGCCAGCGCCATAATCACATCTGTAACCTAGCTTCCTGATCTAGCTGGCCACCAATGAATCATACCACACATTTTAGTGATTAAATTCTCTTATGGAACCTAACATACTCACATGATCAATAATATAAGCATGAAGAAACAAAAATGCAAAACTAACGAAATGATTCTTGGATTGAATGAAACTAGCATGAAACTGTCAATCTAAAGAAGATTACAAGGCAACTAATAAAGATAAAAATTCTGGTCAAACCAGCTTTGAAATCCACACAAACAAAAGGTGATGAGTTAAATTTGATGTTCAGCCGACTAATAAAATAACTAATAATTATATATCTGGAATGATTATGAAATTCAACTTATAAATGAAATGATAAATAAAGTATGATGTAGATGATTAAATGGATGACAGCCGACTAATAAAATAACTAATAATTATATATCTGGAATGATTATGAAATTCAACTTATAAATGAAATGATAAGTAAAGTATGATGTAGATGATTAAATGGATGATGGAAAGAAGTAATAATGGAATAGTGGAATGAAATGAGTCTAAGAGTGAAGAGAAAAGAACGAATATATATGAGAATAATGAATGATTAAGATGATGATAGAATAAGAATTAATGAATAGTTGAGATGATAAAAGAATAAAAGTTAATGTATGATTAATCAATTATGATAATGAATTAATGTCAAATGAGAATGAATAACTAAAAGAACGATCAAGATGAAATTGAAGAAAAATGTTAATGATGGAGACTGAAATCTTAAATTATAAACTAATATGGTATTAAATGGTAAAAAGATAAGCTAAATAAAAATAGAGATTTCAAGCTTGACCCAACCAGAATATCTATCATGAAGTTAAAACAAACTATACATCTTATGCCAAAATAAGTAATTTACATATTAAAGCTTAGCTAACTTTCATAAAATTGTGAAATAATCTATTTCAAGTCTTACTATAACAATTGACTAAATATAGATTTCATTACAAATTTAAATTTTATTTTGAAATTTAACAACTAATTCTTCTCAGGGTTCAAACACTCAAAATCACTATATAACTATATTTGGGTCAGTAAGAGGGATTTTACCACTACCCAAACATAATGCACAAAACAGCTCTCAATATAACTTAAATCAAGAATTATATTTAGCAGTTCTAAAGAAACTTTATAACTAATATAAAGTTTAAAATTTATGACTGGGAATGACTTTTCAATAATTAAAATCAATAACTTACCAAATTCCTTTTCTTAAATAATTATAAACCATGTGATCAAGATCAGTGAATGATAGCTCTGTGGATTTAACTAAATCAATCAAATCAATATTATGTTTATCTTTTGATATATTACTTAATCTGTACTACAAATTATTAACATTCTGATTATTGTGTGATAATGCATTAGATGTACCAATAAATTATAAGACTTACCAAAATTATTATGATATAGCATAATATAGTTAATAGTGCTATATTGGTTGATGATGATTTCAATTTATAATCTTCTGATAGGTTGATAGCAATAACAATAATAGTGTATAGATGTGGTAATTAGCAATAAGACTACATGCAACTACATAAATTTTTAAATACAACAAACTTTATTTACACTATGTACAAAATTTTAATTTACAGATATGGCATGAAATAAAACTAATCTATTGAAATAATTTATGGATGGGACAAATACTTATTATCCCCTTGACCATATACTCAGCAAATGATACAACCAAATAGAAAATAATGTTCAAAATATCATTTGTTGCTCTTTGGCATATTTTTAAGAATCAGATAATAAAACCTATTTAAGCTGCACTAGCACTTAAATTACATAATAGTATATTTAGAACTTTAGGATATGCACAAAGTTTAAATTTAGAATTCCAACATTATAAGATATTGCATTATCCCAAAGCCCTATCTTTTATCGGAATATGATAAGAGCAATTATCACATTCTGTGCAATTACTAACTTATTTAACTTTGAAATGAATAAGTTTATTGCATTAAATGAATATGATTAAACATTCAAAAGTCAAAGACACCTAGATCTCATTAAGCATTACCTATGTCCACAGCTCAACCCTTGAATACATAACTGATCTTACAATTTTATTGTCACATCATTATTTGATAAAAATGAATCCATTCTGCCAATGTGCATCTCTTACTTTTACATTTAAAATTTTCTACCATCATTAATAGATTCTGGTTTGGTCTGTCAACAACTGATGATGATCCCACAACATCATAAACACTATTTCGATTAAGAAAACACTATGCTAGATGAGTATTCCTAAATTTAATATTATTTTATACTTGCTATATGATCTGGACCTATTATACTTCACCATACACGGTGGAAAAACTATCTCTATATTATCATGAGGAATTTAACACTAAGATGGGAGACTTTATAAAACAACATGACAGTTGTATAATACTATATGGCTGATTCGATACCTCTCTATGGGTATACATACGTGTGTGGGCCTTGCCTCACCACGAAAAGACTAGAATTCAAACCATAGATATCCTTTCTTTTTAGGATTATTTATACTAATGAGCATTAATTACTGCTCAGATTCTATCCATCTTTTCTCTCATGAAATTAGCCATAGGTGACTCCATCAGCCTATGCTCCATATAAATATTAATATATTGGATGCCATTCAATTGGAACATCCCATTAACTAAAAACTGTCACTAGTCATTCTCAAATTATAGCAAGATAAAAACAATACCAACAATAACAGTGAAAATCTACATATTCCATTTTATAATGTAAACTCATTAATGTATTAACAGCCCAAACCAAAATACCTATGTCCAATGATCGTTAATCATTTTAGAATGACAACTATATTTTTATTAAAGAGAGCACAACGGATTTAAACAATAAAGATCAAACCTGTATTTGTATTCAAAGTGGACACGTTCACTTCTATAGCAAATTACAAAATAAATAAAAAAAATATATCAAATTTTATTTTATATCAGAAAATAATTCAGTCATGCCAATATAGATATTTTTGATAAAATGTCTGTACATTTACCTTTTTTTTAATATACCTTAGAATTAGTTTTAGACTATGAGAGAAGTAAATATTTTTTTTTATCACTCTCTCTGAACAAATGATATATATATATATTTTCCAGTTTTCTCTTAACTAAAAAAAAAAATACCTATAATAGATGTATATATTTTGCACATCTTTTTTCTTTTTCTTTAACCCAATATATATATATTCATGCCACCATAAAACGTATATATTTAAAATAAATTTCCCACACAACACGTAAGTGATATACATAACAGCAATTATATAAACAAAATAAATGTACATTTTTATCCATTAAATTTTATACTCTGTTTCAAGTTATTTATCCTGGTGAGTTAGAATAATATAAATGGTTATTAGGATGAGCAATCAGTCTAGATTAAGCATATATATTTCGTTATCCTGTTGTATGTATAATAGCACAAAATTCAACACTTATCCAAAAGTAGAAATTATTTGAGAGTTTCCGTGGCGATAATTCATCGGGCAATTAACATTCATGTTTTTAATTGTATCAGATTTTTTAAAAAAATGAATTTATCTACTTTGCTCTAGATAATTCAAAATAAACTTCAAAACAAACTTATTAAAATCTTTATTGATTTATTAGGTAAGCGTTTCAAATGAAGTAGAACAAGAATCATTTATTTACATTTAAATCAAGATAATTTTTCCCTGAAAAATTAGTAGAATTTTATCACACTTAACATATTTATTTTTCTTTTTAAAGTTATTTACTGGTTTAGTTTTCCCTCCATGCAGTATTATGTAACAACTTTAAATAATCTAAGCATTGTAAATATTTTAAAATACTATTACAATGACGACGTATATTTTCCCAATACAATTTTAAAAACAAACATTTATTTTATTACATTTCCATTGGCAAAATAATAACTGTTTACTAATACTAAGATGAATTTATCCAATTATCACATTGACATATTTAGCATTTTAATCAGCTGGTAATTGACTATTTCTTTCATTACATAGGTTCCCGCGATAAAATTTAGCAGACTATAGAGAATAACATTACGAAAATATTTTCATATTTACTTTATTAAAAGTTAGATTATTTCAAAATGACTTTTAAATTTATTTACTATATATCATATATAACACTTGTTTTAAAATCATTTCGAATTTTTTTTTTTTCTTGATATTTTTACTTTATAAGCACAATCTTGTTCTACTGGATAACAAGACTAGCGCGCGAAATATAAACATTATCAATTTTTTTAGTCTACTTATAAATGATTTGCGTGTCATTTCCAAAGAAGATATTTTAAAAATATACATAACATAAAAGCAAAGGCTTACTTTTGCTTGAATTTTCCTGGGTTTAAAGCAGTACTTATTCAAATAAAAACTTATCTCCATGGTTTTAACTTCCTTCTCCAGTGTGAATCCTAGGAAATATGCAGTCGTGGAAATGGCTTAAAATATAGCAAGGTTTTTAAGATTTCTTATTCAAACATCTTTAGACAGCAAGGTATTCTACTTCCATACAATTAGATTTCAGAATTTTGTTGATTTTTAATTTTTTTCTTATTTTAAATCAGAGCTGAGGTTTGTGTTTACTTGGTTCTTGTTTTTCTTAATTAGTCCACCCCCCTATAGCTTTGTTAAAACATATATAGCTTTTATTATATTGCACTCTGGGAGTGAATTAGCCAATGATTTTGGGTATGCATAATTAGTATTACCCCCTCTGTCTTCATTTTTAATAACTACCCATTTTTATTTAAGACAGTTCTAGTTCAGGCCTAAAAAAAAAATATGCTTAAGTACTTTATTATAATGATTTATTTTACAAGACTTTAACAATTTGATTTAATTATTTATTTATTTCAATTGCTATTCAAAACTAATAAAATAGCAATGTATTTATCTACCAAACAATAATAATACTTTTAAATTGTTATTTTAGTCTAGTCAGAGCCTAGACTGGGTTTGAAATCTAATCTCCACTAAAGCAAATTTCCCAGTACATTCAAAATAATCTCTATTGAAAACCACTTTAGTAAGATTTTGATGTTAAATATACCATTTAAAATTTTGGAATTATTAATTTAGCGACCTAAATAAAAGGTCACAATATATATATATATATCACAAGATGGCATTATAAAACCATTATGTTGTCTTTTTAATATACTATTCTCCCAAATGAAATATAATCAATTTATAAGACAAATATATACTTAAACAATATATAAATAATACATTTATTAACATCTAATTGATTTTCATTCAAAAATGAACCTTGTCAAGATATTATAACACTTGAAAAATTTCACGTGATTTACATATTATTTTAACACACCATCTTTTAGTCAAACTAAACAATAAAGATATTTTTATATTTTCCAATTTTTATTGAATGACCATTTTCCTCCTAACTTTACTGACCCTTATACTAAATTCTCACATTTCTCTTTATTTTCATGTATATACAATATTTCATATACTTTTCTTTCTTTATAATTTTTACAATATTTGATAACTTCAATACTTTCTTCACAATTCATTGTCCTGTTTCTAAAAAATGGGAAAATGGTCCTGATTTAATATCTTTCCTATTTATATCTCTGTCATGCTCTTTAACCCTTTCTATCTTACTTTTTGCTGACTGACCTATGTATATCATCTTGCATCTTTTACAAATAATTTTATAAACTATTCCTATCCTATCATTCTTATCATTCCTTATTTTAGAATTACTTACTAGTTTTTGTAAAGATTTACTATTTTTTCATCCAATACCTATATTAAGATTTATTTTTTCTTTTCTATCATTTAGAAATTCATATACATCCTTGGAATATGGAATATAAATCCATTTCTTTTTTTTTTCTTTTTTATTGCTACCTTTTTTATATCTATTTTTATTTATTAAAATATTTCTTACAACCTTACTACTATATCCATATTCAATGTATTCATTTTGGATTTTCAATTTTTGTTACATTGCATCTTTATTGTTTAATGTAAGCCTATCATTTTTTTTCTTTTATTCCTATTAGTACCTCCATTTTTTGACACCAACGTTGATAAGATTTTAAATGTATTATTCCTCTAACATTTTTATTTTTCATGTAGTGCTTTATATT
>JAQFVV010006287.1:4875126-5082263 GCA_028023455.1 Epiperipatus broadwayi
TTGGAAGGGAGGGGGAGATAATGATTTAAAACTCTTTTCTAAAACATGCTCTTTCAATTCTATTAACATTTTTTTTTACTTTCTACTTACATGTTAGATTTATAAGGTATGTGTGCTAATGAGCAGATTTTTTTTTTCTTGAAATACTTTTCTCATGGAGTGAAAATCATGATCAATGTGACGTCCAACTTAATACAATATACATTTGAAGGGAAAGGGGAAGAACTTGAAATTAATCTGAGGATTGTAAGATAATCAATTATTATTATTATTATTATTATTATTATTATTATTATTATTATTATTATTATTATTATTATTATTATTATTATTATTATTATTCATGTCAATTTTTCATGTTTACCTAGAAATTTTTATGTATATGTTAGAAATGCAGTAATAAATATTAGTTTGTTTTATTAAATGAGGCATATATATTTCATTAAGTGTAGTCTTTGTTAAGTGTGATTATTCATCATCATCAATGGTTGAATATTAGTTATTTAAGATATAAGTAAGTATGCTAAAATTAAGCAATAATTATGAATTTCTTTATAATAATTAGTTTTATGTTTAGGCTTAGTCCTAGAGCTGTAGTTGAAACCCTTGTCATTATTGTTATTATTATCATCATCATCATCATCATCAATGTTTTAATTAATGAGCTGTTCAACTGTTTAAAGGCCATAAATAAATATTGATTTTATAATATTTAGTGATTTCTTAGTATTATTATAACCACATCCCATCATCTATTTCATGCAAGGATGAGTGAATTGCCATCCTAAATTAGTTATATATAATCTGAGCTAGTAAACTTATAAAAATATTGAAACACATTTGTTATGCTAAGATCTAAGAAGTGATTTATGTCTAATATACTCCACTTTGGTTTAAAGATGTTTTACTTTTACCTAAATATTAGTGCGTATAGTGATATGGCTCAAAAAGCAAAATCTCCCATTTTTATTAGGAATAAAGTACCAAAAAGGGGATTCAAACCCGGTACATGTGAAAGGTTATTAGATATAACCGTGTCTAGATTCAGATAATCTAGTGGCGCCCTGCTAGACCATATTCACTTAGTATTTGTTTAAACATGCACTTAACATCAAACCAAGAAATGAAAGTGGATAAGATCTACTGTCTGTATACCTGAGTTATATTTTATTGAATTACTAGTGTACTCACTTCACGTGATTTCATATACCTTAGTTATAATACTTCTTATTATTTTATTTGAATGACATTTAATTTTGTTACAATGAACTCCTTTACTTATTTCTTTTGAACCTTTACTTGGATCTTATTTGAACTCATTTAATATATATATATATATATATATATATATATATATTAAATGAGTTCAAATAAAGATCCAATATATATATTTATCTATATATATATATATATATATATATATATATATATTGTAAAAGATAACTTACAACTAGCCTTCACACCTATCCAATTTTTTTTACAATGTTACGAATTCAGACTAAGTGGTAGGCGAATAAAATATCTTATATACTTGCTTATACAAATGTAGTATATACATATAAAAACATACATATAAACTAATGTGTTTGAGAAATTAATTCTTATGTTTTTTTATCTATTGTGAGAAAGCAAACAAATTTGCTATATACATGAAATATATATGCATATAAACTAATATGTTCATCTATTGGTATAAATTAATTGTTTTTCTTTTATTCATTTAATTTCTGTAACTAAAAATACTAATTGATTGACTTATATAATGGACATAATTAAAGATTAAAATTTATATGCGATCAAAATTGTTGTTAAATGATTGAGTTTGAAATAATGAAAATTAAATAAAAATAATAATAATAATAATAATATTTTATAATGTGATTTTTTTTATCAAGTTATAATAATAGGTTTTTTAACAAGCATGTAACAAGAGAGTGTTTCTCTTGACTGGAAAAATCTACAATTGAACCAACAGCAGAGTAGCATCCTTGATTTAAAAAAAAAAAAATCTTCCATGGGTTTATATATGTTCAGGAGAGATATTTTGTATGTGTTTGTTTAAATCAAGAAGCATGAGATTCATAAGTAGCAACAGAATTGGTGAACAAGAACAGTATGCATAGAGATTGACATTTCTTTCCTCAGGATAAATATATGATATTTTGATTCACATGATTTTTTTTTTTTTTGCTTTTGTCATTTTTATTTGAAAGTTTATATATTGTAATTTTTTACTGTGTATTTAAGATTCATTTTTCAAATTAGATCACCTGAAATTTAAAAGTGGAAGCAGTGGATGGATAAATGTCATTTTGATGTAAATTAAAAAAAGAATCATAATCAATTAATATGTATTATTTTTAATAAAAGTAAATTTACAGATTCCTCTGGAATTCAACATCGATCCACCAAGGTGACCTTACCTCAAGTAAGGTTTTTATATTTTTAACATTGAGAGCAAACTTTAGGACAAGGCTAGATAATCTACTAATAAGTTTTAATAATATTTACTTGTAATTTTGTTTTATTTTGGAATGCACAATTAACATACTGAGTAAAAGGTCTTTTTTCGTATCTGCCATTAAATAGTTTTTACTAGGACTTACACACACATAGATGGGAGCGGTGCTATATATATATATATATATATATATATATATATATATATATATATTCTAACATGTGCCATCGTCACTCTCACTTCCAGAAAATATATGATATGAAATAAAACGGGTTCTAGCTCAGTTAATAATTAATAAATAAATATTCAGCATTAAAAAGTAAATGTTTCACTAGCTCAAATTTAAAATATAAATAAGGTTCAGTTTATAAAAATAAATGAAATAAATATTTAATATTTTCATGAGACTTGGAAGTGAAAATACAGGTGACAAGATGGATTACATTGAGCCAATATCCTACAGGATAATATCTCAATGGCATAAGAACACTATCCCCCTTTATTGCTATTTCAAATAATAACTTATAGTATTCTTACGACTTTAATAAATCTACTCACTAAGATTAAGCTAATAATTAAATCTTAATCTTCTATTCATAATAATTTAGCTTTATAAAAATCTCAGGTTCACACATTTATTCTAAGTTAATAAAAATTACGATAGTAAAATATGAGAAGAGAATTTTATGTCATAATCCACTACACTTAAACTAATAATAATAAACAATAATAATATTCTTCATTGTATGTACTAATTCTGTATATCTTTTCTTTTCACTAGATTTTTATTACCATAATAAAATAATAAATATCATAATATAATCTTTTATTTTCATATAAGAACATAATAAATATGTGGTAGTATTAGATAATCTGACAAGCAAAGGTGTGTGGTAACAGATAGCAAATAATTCAATGTATTATTATGATAAATAATTTATGACCATAAGATAATGTAAATGTGATTACTTAATAAATATTCCAGTTCTTAAAATAATTCTTTATTTATTTCTGTGCAAAAAAATATATTGTGTTTAATTTTATTAACTCTGTGTTCAAATTCATGAAGATGGAAAAATAATAAACCAAACACAAATTTTGAGAAAACAAATTTTAACAAAGTTTATTATAACATTAACAACATAACAATTTATTTACAATATGCACATTTTAAGCAACTTAAAGATTTGCATCATTATACATTCTTTATATTTGAACCTCGTTAAGTCTTTACTCTGACTTAAATCAAAATAATAATAATAATAATAATAATAATAATAATAATAATAATAATAATAATAATAATAATAATAATAATAATAATAATAATAATAATAATAATAATAATAATAATAATAATAATAATAATAATAATAATAATAATAATAATAATACAATATTATTATTCCCTGTTTGATCAATCTTATATAAAAATTTACATTTATTTAATGCTTACTCAAAATATATTTTACATCCTTTAGCTATTTATTATTCAGTATGCTTCTTTTAAAAAAAAAATCTATAGAAAACATAATACGGATAAACATAAAAATACTAATTAAAAACATGGACATTCTCTTTTTTTACTAGACAACTTCACTTTATCTATATTATCGATATCATGTAAAATATCCATTGATAATTTATTTCTCAATTATGGATACTATTGTTCACTACACTGTATTTATTAACTATAATACATTCCATTATAACAATATTATAGTACTATATAATTATAACTACTAATACATTCTCTATTATTGAATAAATATAAATTGTACCTAAACTTATTATGTAGATCGTTTTTTTTTTTACTTTATAGAATTATATTAAAATATGCAGTACTCATTTTAATCATTGAAACAAATATTTTAATATTTTTTTAATATTTCAAAAGCAACTTTGCTTTACATATTTTATTCTTAAGATCTTATATTTATTTCCAAAATAAAATAAATCTCTAACATATTTTATGATTCTTTCATTTGAAGTCCATTGGATTTTCAATTCCAATTCATATAAATTCAATTTCTTCATACAAGTAAATGAACTCATCTCATTCCAAACAATTGCATATCTTTAACTCTAAATCATCTATTATTTTTTTTAAATATACCATACTGTACGATGTAGCTACTTTTTGGAAAAATAGATAGCGAATAGATTTGTAGGATGGGAAGAAAAACTAGAGTATAACACACAACTCATATCGAATAAAATATACCATGGCACAGTGTATTTATAAAACTAGAGGCAAGACCTTTTCCTGTCCAATATCCACAAATACTATAAATGATGTCAAGCTATTCATTCAGTTTTATTGGTCATCAATGCTCCAAGAAAATAAACACTGTCCAAAATAAATATACAATTACAGGGCTTTTGTTAACTGCATTGCACATTCACAAATATTATAAAATACTGTTCATATTCCCAAATATCCTAACTTAATAATCTCCTGGATTCATGCTAACCATATTACTAATACCAGGTCACTATCCTATTCTTATTTCCTAAAGATTTACCAGGTCTTACATCGACAAATTTACTAGCTTGCATATTCAAATAATAAATAAAATTCAATTATAATTAGAGCAACCTTGCTAATCCATAAGAAAAGTTTGATTTACTGTCTTATTCTAAACTAATCATATACAAACTAATCAGATAATACTTGAACATTCAATAATATGAAAGTTTTTTTACAAAGAATCACACAAATATTTATTATCAAGTTGGGTTATATTACTTTTATAAAATCATAGTATGCATATTCCAAATAAATCCAGATCTCGTAATGTTAAAAATGTTGTATAATGCATATATTTTAACATTCATACTTCATACATTATTTCATAGGCAATCTGTAAAAAAAGAAACCAAGAAAATACATCACAATAAACATCAATAATTCATTAGTTATTACCAAGTGACATTAGCTCATTATTATCACTATTTGCAGTCTTCTTTTCTCCAACTAGATATAGCATTGCATACATAAAAAATATCCATCCATGCTTCTATTCAAAATGTTATTATTTAAATTATTAAAATTATTATATTATAGAATTTTAATGTTATCAATAGATTAATGTTAATGTTCCTATTCTTCTTAATCAAAATTTTACATTTAAAATAAATAGTAAATAAATCAAAAGCATATTTACATAAAACTTTAGATGAAAACATATATTTTTCCTAGATTCAAATATTTCCATTTTCTTTCTCAAAAGTTTTTTTTTAATGTTCTCTTCAAAAGCACTATAATGGTGACAATCAAGACAATATGTTTCCTGCAGAAGTGTCATCCAAACTTTCAGCTCTTAGGTTTTAAAAATAATAAATAAATAAAAATTATGACGTCTTTTAAAATCTTGAAAATTAAACAAAATAACCATCAATCTATTCTGGAATAGTTAATAAAATAATAGTTTATAACTTCTATAGTCCAGAATGATGATTATTGAAATCATAATGCTAAAAATAATCCCTTGAAGCTTCCTAGAATATTCCATATGCAGGTTTGATCCTTATTGCTTAAATACATTGTGTTCTCTCTAATAAAAGGATAGTTGTCATTTTAAATGATTAATGATCATTTGATGTGTATATTTTTATGGGTCTGTTTATACATTAAGGGTTCTGCAGTGTAAAATGGAGTATGTATACCTCCACTGTTATTGTTGGTATTGTTTTATCTTGCTATAATTTGAGAATGATTAGTGACAGCTTTTAGCTGATAGGATGTTCCAATAGAATGGCATCCCATATATTAACCCTTTAACTGTCCAATTGTTCATTCGCTGCTGGTGGTATCACTCAAAGCTTTTAATTAGCCGATGCACAAAATAATGTATCAATTTTTCAAAAGTTATTGACCGTTTTTTTAAATATATTCACTTTAGTTTCGTTTTTAAAAAGTATATTAGTAATTTCTCACACTATAAAAATAAACGAAAGTTTGTTCAAAAATAAATTTTGATTTTTAATTTTAAAAATATTTGTTACGGTTGACATGAAAAGAAACGGCAATCATAATTTCACGTTATGATTTTTTTCCCGACTTTGCAATAAATAAATAATTCTTGCTAAAATCGTAACTATTTTTGTAAAATAATATTTATTTTTGACATATTATATGAAAATAATTTGTATTTTATTTGTATTTCATCAAAAAATATTTTTAAAATGCTCTAAAACATTCAGTTTATCATTTTCAAAATAAAACAAAAGCGTTCGTAAATTTTTAATTTTTGGCAGCCATATAAAAATTTTAACAGCCAATAAGATTCAAGAAAAGATGATGAGAAGGCGGAGCTTTTCCATTTTCTTTTGTTTACAAAATTTCAACAGCCAATAAGATTCAAGAAAAGATGTGAAAAGGCAGTGCTTAGATGTGAAAAGGCAGTGCTTAGTTTTTGTTTGACATAAATCATCAATTAATTGATTTTTTACTTGTAAAATAATTCAATAGATGGCAGTATATTATAAAACTTTTTGCGTTCTAAAAAATGACGTAAAAACCGTAAACGTAGTCCAAAAACTAAGCAATTTACAGCGATGTCAAGTTTACTCGATTAAAAACGAATTTACGAATATGTATCAAAAAGTGCCTCGATTAAGAACGAGTCAAACAGTTAAAAGGTTAATATTAATATGGAGCATAGGCTGATAGAGTGTCACCTATTGCTGATTTTATGAGAGAAAAGATTGGTAGAGGCTGAGTAGTAATTAATGCTCTTTAGCATAAATAATCCTAGAAAGAAAGGTTATCCATGGTTTCTATTTTTTGTGTGGTGAGGCAAAGCCCGCACACATGCATATACCCATTAAGAGGTAGTAGAATCAACCAGATTATTACACAACTGTCATATTGTTTTTATAAAGCCTCCCCTTTTAGTGTTAAATTCCTCAAGATAATATAGAGATAGTTTTTTTCCACTGTGTATAGTGAAGTATAAGAGGTCCAAATCATATAGCAAGTATAAAATAATATTAGATTTAGGAACACTCATTTAGCATAGTGTTTTCTTAATTGAAATAGTGTTTATGATGTTGTAGGATCATCATCAGTTATAGACAGACCAAACTCAAATCTATTAATGGTTGTGGAAAATTTTAGATGTACAAGTAAGAGATGCACATTGGTAGTGTGGATTCACCTTCATCAAATAATGATGTGACAATAGAATTGTAAGATCAGTTACGTATTTAAAGGTTGAGCTGTGGACATAGGTAATGCTTAATGAGATCTATGTGTATTTGACTTTTAAGGTCTTTTCTTATTTTAATGCACTAAACTTATTCATTTCAAATTTAAATAAGTTAATAATTGCACAGAATATAATAATTTCCCTTATTATATTCTGATAAAAGAAAAGGTTTTGGGAAAATGCAATACTTTTAAATTTTTTTCTGAATTCTAAATTTATACTTGGTGCATATCCTAAGGTTCTAAGTATACTGCTAATTATAAATTTAAGTGCTAGTCATCTTAAATAAGTTTTAGTATCTTATTCTTAAAAATATGCCAAAAAGTAACAAATGATATTTTGAATATTATTTTCTAAGCAGGTTGTATCATTTGCTGAGTATATGGTCAAGGGGATACTAAGTATTTGTCCCATCCATAAATTATTTTAATATATTAGTTTTATTTCATGCCATATCTGTGAATTAAAAATTTGTAAATATTGTAAATAAAGTTTGTTGTGTTTAAAAATTTTATTTAGTTGCATGTAATCTTATTGCTAATTACCACATATATACACTATTATTGTTATTGCTATCAACCTATCAGAAGATTATAAATTGAAATCATCATCAACCAATATAGTACTATTAACTATATTATGCTATATAATAATAATTTTGGTAAGTCTTGTAATTTATTGGTACATCTAATGCCTTATCACACAATAATCAAAATGTTAATAACTTATAGTACAGATTATTTTAAGTAATAGATTAAAAGATAAACATAATCTTGATTTGATTGATTTAGTTAAATCCACAGAACTATCATTTACTGAGATTGATCACATGGTTTATCATTATCTAATAAAAGAAATTTGGTAAGTTATTGTTTTTTTTTTTGTTTTTTTTAATTATTAAAAAGTCATTCCCAGTCATAAAGTTTAAAGTTTATGTTAGTTATAAAGTTTATGTGTAACTGCTAAATATAGCTCTTAATTTGAGTTTATATTGAGAGCTATTATGTGCATTATGTTTGGGTAGTGGTAAAATCCCTCTTACTGGCCCAAATATATATTGTATAACAATTTTTAGTGTTTGAACCCTGAGAAGAATTAGTTGTTAAATTTCAAGATAGAATTTAAATTTGTAATGAAATTTATGTTTAGTCAATTGTTATAGTTAGACTAGAAATAGATTACTTTCACTGTTTATGAAAGTCAACTAAGCTTTAAGATGCAAATTACTTTTTTGTATAAAAGGTATAGTTTGTTTTAACTTCATGATAATATTCTGGTTGTGTCAAGCTTGAAATCCCTACTTTTATCACTTAATACCATATTACTTTATAGTCTAAGATTTCAGTCTCCATCATTAACATTGTTCTTCAATTTCATCTTGGTCAATTCTTTTATTTATTCATTCACATTTGGCATTAATTAATTATCATAATTGATTAATCATACATTAACTTTTATTCTTTTATCATCTCAACTATTCATTAACTCTTATTCTATCATCATCTCAATCATTCCTTATTCTCTTACATCTTTATCTTCATTCTTAGACTCATTTCATTCCACTATTTAATTATTACTTCTTTCCATCATCCATTTAGTCATCTACATCATAATTTGCTTATCATTTCATTTATAAGTTTAATTTCATAATCATTCCAGACATATAATTATTAGTTATTTTATTAATTTGCTGAATATCAAATTTAACTCATCACATTTTGTTTGTGTGGATTTCAGGGCAGGTTTGACCAGAAGTTACTATCTTCATTAGTCACCTTGTGATCTTCTTTAGATTGACAGTTTCATGCTAGTTTTATTCAATCCAGGAATCATTTTGTTAGTTTTACATTTTCATTTCTTTATGCTCATATTCGTGATAACGAGAGCACGATATGTTGCATAAGAGAATTTAATCCCCAAAATGTGTGGTATGAGTCATTGGTGACCTGTTAGATCAGGAAGCTAGGTTACAGTTGCAATTATGGTGATCAATGTGGATGGCACGATGATTAGCTGTAGCTAGGCTACAGTGGCGATTATGGTGCTTAAAACGTGTGATATGATTAATTTATATCACAGTGATCTGGGAGAAAGTTACAGTTGTGATTATGGCGCTTGCCAACATGTGGCATGACTGTTCAGTAGATGAAGACTGGCTGTTGCCAGGTTACAATATATATATATATATATATATATATATATATATATATATATGCTATATATATATATATATATATGATATATATATATATATATATATATATCAAGCCATAGATGAACTTAAAGTTAATATATGAAGCCAACACAATGTATTTTGCTAAAGTCAACAATTGTTGGGGATAGAATGTCAATCCCATAACCATGGAAATATCTTTACATTTATAGCATTGCAAATACTTATTTTATATAAAACAGAATGGTAAACAGAAGAATGGAAGAAAAAACCAGAGTCCATCAAACGAAAATTGTCCACAGCATGCTACACAACAGCAACAGGGAATGATTCACGCTATGGAGAAACGAGTACACGTAAACTGGCTGAACTAGAACTTTAATGAAATGAGCCTGATGATCGATTCCTGAAATATGTATATTTTTTATTATGTTACACATTATGAATATTTTTCTTGCAAATATATTATTACTTTATTATTATTATTATTATTATTATTATTATTATTATTATTATTTCATTCTTATCTTGTGGACGTGTTTATTATTAAGATTCAACATTTTGGGAGAATTCAATGTAACAGAATGCAAAGAGAGTGGGAGGGGAGAAGTTCAATTTAGACCAAATTCTTTTTTTAAAAAAATAAAATATAGATTCAATTTTTCATCCCAAGCACTTGACCATTGTTTGCAACCAAATACTTGAAATTTGGAGGTAAGAAGTTGTTATATTTACATTAATGACACACTTGTGAAAGCAAAGTTGTGTTATATTTTTTTATTTTACTAATTATAGTTACTTAAGTATTTCTGTATAAATGATTAACTTCTTCAGTAAGTCTGCTGTGCTATCATATTTAATCATGTTTATTATTATGTGATAATTGTCAGGCGGTCTCTAGGCAAGTTAAATCACTGCAACTTCAGCTGTGAGTCGAATCAATGTTGATGTTAAATATTAAACTAATTTTAGTTAATTAGTTACATGGACAATAAAGCCAATAGTATGATTTTAATATGATAGATGCTCATTACAGACATTTAAACTGTAAATATGTATGTATAATCTCATATTCATTTATAATTATTATTAATATCTTAATTTATTCAAATTTATTTACTGTTTATGTAGAGTTTATTTTTTTATAAATAAATGTTGTAAATTTTGTTGAATAGATAAAGTCTCTCTAATTTATTGAATAAGCCTTTGCATTCACCTATAAAACCAATACCATACCTATATATACATCCACACATTATATTATCACTATAGTAGAAAGTTCTTAGATAAGGGTCATTTGTGAATGCTAACGTGAGCAAGCTGATTTGATCATGAGTACACATAACTACATCCCTATTAAAAGAGTCAAACGTGAATTATTCCTGAGTTTGAACACTGAGGCAATGGATTCAAAAAGAGAGTGATGAGATGTAGAAGAACTGCCTTAAATTACATGTAAATTTGATAGATAAGTCTTAGACTAGGTTATTGAAGATAGATATAATAATGAGTCGGTTTACTTCATCGTGTCATCTTCAACATCCTATGTAAATTTTCTAGGTCCGACCATAGTCAGATATGACCTTCCTCTTTCCACGCCATCGACCAGACCATTACAATATATATGTATATGCCTATTTCTAGATTTATGCATTAACACATATAAAAATATTTATGATGCATTACATTATTTTATTTTGCTCAGAGACGTTTCTCTATTATTTATTTATTGTCAATCGTTTGCTTCTAAACTAATTAACTCACATTTTTATTTTGAAATTTTTATTTTAAAACATTCTCAATTTTAAATAAATGTTAAAACAACTTGGCTATTTAATATAAATTGATTTATGCCAGTTGTAAGTGTGAACTTAATTAAGATTAGTAAATAAAAAAAATACATCTTTAGAAACTAATTGTATTAATTTGCATATAAGATTAAATAATTTATATTTTTCATTAATCTCCAAAAGTTTTAAAACCCTAACTTTAAATGTGTGTATGTCTATTCCAAAATTTCTACAAAAAGAGAATTAAACATACAACATTGCCTATTCTAGAATTTGTATAATAATGGGTACATGGAAATGTAGTAGAAAAATGTGTTAATAAGGTAATATAGAATAAATGAATCTCACTACCTACTTGAAGTAACTGCAATCATCATCAGACATATTTTTGAAAAGATTTTGATTTCCATTCAAATATCAACATGCATTGCTGAAAAATTATCAGAATTTCACATGCATTGAAAAAAATAGTCATCAACATTATAAGAATTCTATTTATAATTGCCATTTCTTAAAATGTATTCTTATAAAAAAAATTTCAGAAGAGGTTCAGTGAAAATAAAGATATCTTGTTGCCACTACACCAGAATCTGTACTTAACCAAGTGAAAATTTTCTAAAAGATTGCATCATTCTACTAAAAGTACAGAGAGAATTAACCAAGACCAAGATAAAATAGCCACATAAAGCAAATTCAAACGTTACTCACATTAAGCTTTTCTACTCATGGGATCTCAAGATTAAAAAAAATCACACAAACTTTTAGAAAAACTTTCCAAAAATTAATAAAGACTTGATATGTTTTTGTTAATTATTATGCATTCATTTTCTTGTTATTTTTTCATTAGATCTCTTGGAGATTTTTATTGCTTGCTCAGGAAATATAAAATTTAAATAATACAATTTTGTTTATGTTTATGTGCACATACTTTCACAATGAGTAATTGAATGAGATAGTTAGACTACATATCATTTATATTGCAATCAATTGGTAATAAATTAAAGAACTAACAACTATTGGACATAATCCAATTAGTGTGTCAACTTATGCTGTCCTTTCATTTGCTTCACTCATTTCATCATTCCTTGAATTTCAAGAAAAAGTCTATGTTTAACATTTATTATACAAAATGTTTGAGCAGTCGTTACAAATTAAATTTGTAAAACTCTCGAAACTGTTAATGTTTACTGATTTAAATTTTGTTTATTAGTTTGATTAGTGATGTTAATAAAATATGAATGATTTTTTTCATTAAATAAATTCATATCTGTGTTATTTATCAATGTATTCACTTAAAGCACATAATTCTCAATCACATGTCTCATTATATCCATTATTATTAATTCCCTGAGATTATTCACTATTACTTATTTTGTTTCTACAAGTGTATTTATTAATCAATAAAATTTATCCTTCGATTACACATACATACATTATATAGAACCTCATTCAGTTATTATTATTTATTGAAATATAATTTAAATAACGTGTAAATAAGTAACAAAGTGTCATTATTTATTAAAAAAATCTTTGATAAATTTCTGGAATCTAGTATACATACTTCCAAATACATTTTATACCACTATAAATTGAAACTTAAACTTACTGAGTGTTACTTTTGTACATACATACCATTATAAATTGGTGGTATAATGCGAGGCCCAAGAATAATTGTTAGTCTAAATCAGTTGGTTTATAAACATATGATAAATGAGATAATTATCAACTTACTAGTAAAAAAAAATATCTAGTGACAGAAATATTTTTTTTTTTCCTCTAGAATTTCTTTTATTTTAGTCCATATCATTCTCATTGGAATAAAATAATAGCAATTAGCAAAAATATTTTTGTTACTGAAATAAGAATAGATATGATTCTGTTGTATGTGAATATTCAGTGATTTTATTTATAGGCAGCAAAGAAAAAAAGGTAGACCTTAAACTACTCTATTAATGCTAGATATATTCGTTAAAAATACTTTTGTTGTTAATATTTATTTGTTCTACTGAAACTTAGAATCATGACTGGTATTAAGGATATGTTGGGCAGATCCAGTATTAATACTTTATAAATGAAGTTTATTCAGTTTATGCTAAATAAATTGGAGACTCTGAAAAATACGCTAGTAATTAAGGCTAAAATCATTAAAGCATTAGGAACTAAAATAGATGCAAATTCAAAAAACATAGAAAGTAAGATATATAACAAAAATGGATATTAAGTTCAAAACATCTAAAATCAAACTTTCAGCAGTACAGTTTGAATTAACAACTAACATGGACGGATCGAAACTTAAAATGAGTAACAGGTTAGGTAAGTTTTAAAAAGACAATCAAGAATTCCACGATAAATTGGAAGTGAGGTTTAGTCACTTTCAGCACGTGTTTTCAGAATTAAATAATGAGTCGAAAGCTACATTTGTAGGGTTTAGAAAAACACAGAGTAAAACTGAAAATGGAATAAAGGTAATAGAAGCCGAATGCAGATAATCAAAGTTGGAGGCACAAAATTTTCAGAAGCACTTACTAACAGAGTATAAAATGTTACACGATGAACTTACAGATTTAAACAAAAAATGGATGATTTGCCTCAAACTTTCGAACGTGAAGTTCGACTAGAAATATAAATGATGACTCACAAACAACATAAGATTTCATAAAACATTTTGAAAACCAATGTGAATGTCCAAAAAAAAAATTAAATCTGACAATGCCAAAATGCAGAAAGAATTTCGACATCACCTTGAAACATGTGTTCATGCTACTTCTAAATGCATAGATGAAATTCAAATGAAGATTAACGGTGATAAGGTTGAAGATCTAGGATGAAATATGGAAAAGAAAGACAAAATTAAGGCTCTTATAATACTGAAGAATTAAGACAGATGATAACGTCAGCTGCAGATCATCAATTTAGAAGTTAATCAAGATATAGCCAATATGAATGATTAGATTAAGGGATTGCAGAAAAAGATTGACATCAAAGATGAACAAATATTGTTAGGTCATAATATTATAGAAACACAGAATGTTTAGATGAAACAGAATTCCATATTCATTTTATAAAATAGCTATCATCATTATCAGAATTTTATTTATAAATTTTACTTCTTAAAATTTACTTTTCTAAAAAAATTGAGCAGAAAGAAAGATAGTCTGTGAAAATGAAGCTACCTTGATACCACTATATCAGAATACTTAAGAATAACTTGTTTACTTCTTTGCAAACTGACCAAGTGATAATTTTCTAAAAAAATTATTCTTAAAAGTGCAAGGGCATTTAACCAGATCAAGTGGAAAAAGCTGCCTAAAGCAAATTCAATCAGTACTCACATTAAGCTTCACTGCTCTGCAGATCTCAAGACAAATAACTTTTCACAAGAACTTTTAGAAGAAACTTTCCAAAAATTAATGAAAACTTGATATTTTTTAAAATTATTATGCGTACATTTTCTTATTATTTTTTTACAGTTTTTAATAATATTTTTATTGCTTTCTCAGGTTATATAAAATCAAAATAATATAATTTTGTATATATGTATATGCCCATACATTCCCAATGAGTAAGTGAATAAGTGAGTAGATAGTTAGGCTATATATTATTTATATTTTGGTTTATGGGAAATAAATTATTGATTGACAACTGTTGGACATAATTTAAGTAATGGAGTAACTTTTCAATTGTTTTACACATTTCATCATGTTTTAAATTTTTAAAAAAGTTGTATGTTTAACATTTATTTTACAAAATGTTTGCAACAGCCTTTGCAAATTAAATTTGTAAAATAATCGAAGCTATTAAAGGTTACTGATTTAAAATTTGTTTATTAATTTTTAGCGTTGTTAATAAAATATGAATGAATTTTTCACTAAAAATATTTCGATAAATAATCACCAATATACGTATTTCATGTTAAACCAGCAATCATCAATTGGTCCAGATTACCATCTCTACACATATATGCTATAAGTGTTCAGATATATATTAAGATAGCCAAACCTCATACTTTAATGGACAGGCTTCAATCTACTCCAACTCTTCAATCGTCCATCCAATTGAAAATCTGATGATGGAATGCTCAAAGGCCACCCTGAGGCCAAGATTTTTGTCACACCCATGTTGACCTAAGGTCAATCTGATCCCTCATGTACAAGACATAATCAATTGGATGGACGGTTGAAGAGTTGGAGTGTGGAGTAGATTGAAGCCTGTCCATTAAAGTATGAGGTTTGACTATCTTAATATATATATATATATATATATATATATATATATATATATCTGAACACTTATAGCATATATATATATATATATATATATCTGAACACTTATAGCATATATGTGTAGAGATTGTAATCTGGACCAACTGATGATTGCTGGTTTAGCATGAAATACGTATATTGGTGATTATTTTGCTTTTCAAAATATATGTGTTCAAGTGTATTAGTGTTATGAGATAGTGTGGAGAGTGATGGGTCATGTGAAAGTCTGTGCTTATATACCCTATATATTACATATGTAGACACAGGTATATAATAATCCTGTGTGTTTCAGTTATTAAAAATATTTGTATCACTATTATTTATTAGTATATTCACTCATTGCACATGTCGGATCAAACCCATTATTATCAATTTCCTGAGATTTATCATCATCGTTGCCAGCCATTATCAATCCACTGCAAGATGAAGGTCTCTCCAAGTTCACTCAATCTTCTCCGATCTCTAGCTCCACATCCCTGCACACTTTCTTATTTCTTCCATCCATCTCATATATGATCTTTCTCTGGGTCTTTTACAATCACATGGAATTCCGTTTTAAATTTCAAATGTCCATATATTGTCATCTCTTCTAGCTATATGCCCATCCCAACTCCACTTCTGTCTGTTAATTCTTTCAACGATGCCAGTAACACCTGTTTGTTCTCTTATCCATATATTGCATTTTCTATCTCTTCTTTTTACTCCTAAAATGTGTCTGTTCTTACTTCTTTGAGTGGTCTGAAGTCTCTGTATTGCTCTTCTCTTAACTGTGTAAGTCTCAGATTTATAAGTAAGAATTGGTGAAATGCATTTATTAAAACATTCCTTTTCAATCACATAGGCATATTTCCTTTTAATATTAAGTTCTTTCTATCAAAAGCATTCCAATCAAATTTAATTCTATGATTAATTTCATCCACTATGTTTTCATCTGTAATAATAATCTGACCAATATATTTGTAGTTGTTAACTTCTTCTAACTCATTATAATCAATCTTATTTTCATATTTTGAGAAAGTCCATTGAACATTACTTTAGTCATTTTAACATTTAGCTTTAATCCTACTTTTTTTTACTTTCATCTGATAACTCCTGCAACATTTCCTGAAGCTCTAAAGCATTGTTTACAAAAGAAACTATATCATATGCAAAATCTAAATGACTTAAATAATCTCCATTTAATTTTATTCCTTTAGTTACCCATTTTAATCCACAAAACACTTCGTAGAACTGATGTAAAAAGTTTTGGAGGTATGCAGTCATCCTATCTTACAACGTCATTATGTCATCTAATTATTGCTGTTGTACTTTTATAAATATTCTCAGAATGGTCTATACCTTGAAGACTCAATGCTTTAATCACTGAAGAACTGCTTATAGAATCAAATGCCTTTTTCATAATCTACAAATCCAAAGCAATGACAACTCATATTCATTTGTCCTTACTATAACTTGTCTCAATACTTGAAATATGATCTACTGTACTAAAATCACTTTTAAATCCAGCTTTTCTTGGTTGATTGAAATCCGAAGTTCTCTGTAGACGAATTGTACTTATCTTGGTAAAAATTTTATACAAAACTAAAAAAAGGCTGATAGATCTATATTTTCTAATATCTTCTCTATCACTTTTTTAAAATATTAATATTAATACTGCATTCTTCGAATCATTTCGCACATCTTAAATATTTAGACATTTGGTATATATCTTTGCCAAAATTCTTTTTATTTCTTCAACTACTTCTTTTAATATATAGATTATAATTCCAACATTACCCAGAGCTTTTCCTGTTTTCATAAATTTAGTTGAATATATTACTTCTTCATTTAAAATTCTGGGCAGCTCAGAAGATATAATAAATGTAGGAAACACTTATTCTTTATTACTATATAATTCTTGATAGAACTCTTCTACCCATTTCATGGTTTCATCTCTCAAATTTAGAAATAGTTCTATCTTTTTTATTGGAGATATTTTTTCTACCAATACGACAAACATTGTTTTACACTCTTGAGATTTTTCTTCTCTTCTACAGTCTTTCCTTGCTAGATCACAATTACATATTTTTATATCATTATCAACATTTTTCGTACCATTTTACAAAATTCGAGATATTCAATCCTATTAAATGGATCATTTATATATATATATATCTTCGTATTTCTCCTTTTCTTCGTTAATTTTCTAGTCTCAGTAGAACTTTTATTCATCAATTGCAGTTTTTTTCTACCAGCTATTTTTGTTGCAGTTTTTAAAAGTATATCAGTATTTTCTTATTAATTTCATTCAAATCTGAATCATGTTTAAAATCTACTAATACTTGAAACCGATTTGCAAGTTCTAATTTAAATTCATTAGAATGTTTCTTTAGATTAGGAATAGCTACTGTAAATATTGTTTTTCTTAATAATTGATTATTAATTATTTAATTTCTTCAAGTAGATTTAGAATCAATAAAATTTACCCTTTGGAGTTATATATATATTATAACGATCGAAATGAAAGTGAAGATCAAATATAACTGCAATCTGCACTACACGGGCGCCATCTAGGCATTTGAGCCTAGAAAAATTTATAAAGTAGGCAGATACGCGCTGTTAAGATTCCACTTTATTTAAATATTCAGATCGTTAGCCCAAGTCACTAGCTCAGTGGAACAGCAGAGATTATAAAATATAACTTTATGTCTTAAATATAAAAAAATAAAAGCCACTGCCAGAAATTAACACATAAAAATATTTATTTACGCATATATAAAATCATTCTAATTTGAGGAATAAGTTTAACATTTTAGATTTTTATATTAATCTTTAAATTTACATTTAAATAGATTGCAATAATGAGTTTAATATTTATTTAGAGGGTCGAGTATGAATAGACTATATAGATTGTATTTGAAAAGAAAAATGTTCTATCCCTTATTTCACCTTAGGCCAAAAAATTCGCAGTCAAACCGGCACCAATCCATCTGATACATTTATGTATTCAATGTAGCATGAAAATACGACAACACAAAAATACTATACTGTCAGGAATGTACATCTGAACAGTAAGTAGAGTTAGAGAAGACATTGTCTCTCCACCAACAGGAATGCTACATCTGTTGGCGAGTAGAACAATAAACAAAAAACTCCATAGGAATGGACTGCGGTCCTTTGCCGACTTCAAAACCCATTCATAGGCAAACAAAAGGTGTGTGACATATATATGCAATCCTGCCCATAGCAGATCTCATACTACATCTACTAATTACACAAATATATCCAATCCATTGAGCTAATTCAACTACGAAATGAAATAACCTAAGATTACCCTCCCTTAACTATATATAACTTTGCCAATCTATACAGCCATTCATGCCCGACTTAAATTTAACATTTATTATGTTCGCACAGATGAATTTTATACAATTTGATTTATAATGTCGAGTATAGATCGGCTGCATAAATTCCATGGTTAAAAACATTCCAAAATAAACATAACCGATCAAAATATAGTCATCGAAAACGTCAATTGCAGAGGGAATACAAGAAACCCAATGGTATTCATCATAAGATACCGCATCGACATCAGTGACCTATATATTTTAATCGAATATGAAAACCACAACATAATTAACCACTAATGAATCTATGCAATGTCTATACCCAACTTAAATTTCATGCATTTAATAATTTAAATGATAAATATTAATACAAATAAAAAATAAAAAAAATGGAAATGATTTTTTTTCTTTAGCAAGCAAATATGTAAAACTTAAACATTTATAATTAATTTGAAACATAAGTCAGATATATATAATTTAAATATTGATTGTCAATTTGAAAATCAGATAAGAATTCTTTTTTTTAAATTTAGGCTAGCTGAATTTTAAAAGTTTGAACGAAAGTTCTTAATTATTTTTTTTAAATTGTAAAGTTCATAGCTCACTGTAGAAGAGTCCAGGTTCCTGTTTTTAATTCCCACAACATCTCCATTGGAAGATCACTCTGATGTTCTGGAGGTAGCATTTAGCTGGTTCCATTCTGGTATCACAGTCTTTTCATTTTTTTAAAATAAGTGAGAGAGAATGACAAGTGTGTCTTGCCGTTTGTCTCACCAAATCCAGTTCGAAACTTTCAGGAAAACTGTATTTCTCTTTTTATAGTATCCACACGGATTCAACCAACAAAACATCACTAATCCATCCTGTTCATTCGGGTCTGGGCTGAGGCTTGGTGCTTCCATTGGTCAAACTAATTTCTTTTTATTTTTTTATCTGTTTTTCATCTGACTTTTTAATTACACAGCTTTTGGATAATTAATAAACAATCATTTCCATTTACAGATTACATGAATTAATTAATACCTGTTTTTTTTTTATTTTCACTTACGTTATTTCTTTATTAAAATATTTTTATATTTAAGTCTTGTATTTTTTTTTATAAAAAAATACATTCAAATACCCTTTTTTATTTATAAAAAAAAATATTTTTAAAGTTTAGCATCTGTGCGAATATATACGTTATACAAACATTTTAATTTTAGTGTTTAGTTTTTTTTCCTTTTAATACATTCATTTTTATTTGCGAACTTTTAAGATTTTACTTTAAATTAATGTAACGGCATATTTATATACGGTTACAATATATATATATATATATATCATCAACCATTATCAATTCACTGCAGGATGAAGGTCTCTCCAAGTTTAATCCATCTTCTCCGATCTTTAGCTTCTCTTCTCCACAACACCCCTGCACATTTTCTTATTTCATCCATCCATCTCACATGTGGTCTCTTTCTGGGTCTTTTACAATCTCTTGGAATCCAATTTAAAATTTCAATTCTCCATCTATTATCATTTTTTCTAGCAATATGTCCAGCCCAACTCCATTTAAATCTTTTAATTTTTTCAATAAGGTCAGTAACACCTGTTTGTTGTCTTACCCATACATTGCGTTTTCGATCTCTTCTTGTTACTCCCAACATACATCTCCCCATACTTCTTTGAGTGGCCTGAAGTCTCTGTATTGCTCTTCTATTAAGTGTCCAAGTCTCATATCCATAAGTAAGAACTGGTAAAACACATTTGTTAAAAACCATCCTTTTCAAACACATAGGTATATTTCCTTTTAGTATCAAGTTATTTCTACCAAAAGCACTCCAACCAAGTTTAATTCTATGATTAATTTTCTCCATTATGTTTCCATCTGTATTAATATACTGACCAAGGTATTTGTAACTGTTAACTTCTTCTAATTCTTTATAATCAATCTTTATTTTCATATTTTGAGCAAATCGATTAAACATTACTTGAGTCTTTTTAACATTTATCTTTAGTCCTACTTTTCTACTTTCATCTGCTAACTCCTGAAACATTTCCTGCAGCTCTAAAGCATTATTTGCAAAAACAACTACATCATCTGCAAAATCTAAATGACAAATACTCTCCATTTATTTTCACTCCTTTAGTTTCCCAATTTAATCCACAAAATACTTCTTGCAGCACTGCTGTACAAAGTTTTGGAGATATGGAGTCACCTTGTCTTACACCTTTCTCAATGTTGATTTTTCCAGTATCATTATGTAATCTAATTGTTGCTGTTGCATTTTTATAAATATTCTTTAAAATATGACAATATCCTGGAACTATACCTTGATGATCCAATGCTTTAATCACTGAAGAAATGTGTATAGAAACGAATGCCTTTTCATAATCTACAAATCCAAAACATAATGACAACTCATATTCATTTGTCCTTTCTATGACTTTTCTCAATACCTGGATATGATCTATTGTACTAAAACCACTTTTAAATCCAGCTTGTTCTCTTGGTTGGTGGAAATCCAAAGGTCTCTGTAGACGAGTTGTAATTATCTTGGTAAATTTTTTTATATAAAACTGACAAAAGGCTGATAGGTCTGTAATTTCTAATATCTCCTTTATCACCTTTTTTAAATATTAATATTATTACTGTAATCTTCCAATCTTCATCATTTAGACATTTGGTATATAACTTTGCTAAAATTGTTTCTATTTCTTCACCTGCTTTTTTTAATATATCAGTTATAATTCTATCATTTCCTGGAGCCTTTCCTTTCTTCATACATTTAATTGCATATCTCACTTCTTTATTAAAATTCTGGGCAATTCGGAAGATGTAATAGATATAGGAGGTACGTGTTCTTTATTACTATATAATTCTTGATAAAAATCTTCTACCAATTTCATGATGTCATCTCTCTTTTTAGTAATAATTCCATCTTTTTTTCTTATTGCAGATATAAATTTCCTATCAATACCAAAATGTTGTTTAACATTCTTGAGACTTTTATTTTCTTCTACAGCTTTCCTTGCTATTTCACAGTTATACTTTCTTATATCATTTTCAACTCTTTTCCTACCATTTTACAAAATTCGAGATATTCAATTCTTTTTAATACATCATTTTTGTATATCTTCATATTCTTTCTTTTCTTCATAAATTCTCTAGTCTCAGTAGAAATTTTATTAGTCAATTGCTGCTTTTTTCTACCAGCTATCTTTGTTGCATTTTTAAAAGTGTATCAGTTGTTTTCATATTAATTTCATTCAAATATGAATCATGTTCAAAATCTCCTAACACTGGAAACCTATTTGTAAGTTCTAATTTAAATTCATTAGAATGTTTCTGAACATTAGGAATATCAACTGTAAATATTGTTTTTCTTAATAATTTTTGTCTCTCTAGTTTTACATTAACACGTAACTTACACCACTTCCTGTGTTAAATTTATTAAGAACATTATAATCTTGAAATATGTATTTCCTGTTAGTCAAAATATAATCCAATTCTGCTGTACCTTCATTTGGATGCTTCTATGTCCATTTCTATTTAACATTTTTCTCAAAAAATGAATTCATAATATAAAGTTTTTCTTTTTCTGCAAACTCCACAAGTCTATGTCCTCTCTCATTTCTATTACCATAACCAAAATTACCTACAGCAATTTCATCTTTCATTTGTCTACCAATTCTAGCATTAAAGTCTACCATAACAATTTTAAAATGTTGTCTATATATATATATATCCTCATTTTATTGTTATTATTTATTGGTATAAACTTAAAATAATGTTTAAATAAGTAATAGTCTCATCATTTATTTAGGATACCGTATACATAATTCCAAACAAATACTACTATAAACTAGCAGTTGAACTTCTCGCGCATTATTTTCGTACATACATACCACTATAATATGGCAGCGTAATTTTTAGTCTAAATAAGTTGGTTTATAAACATGTGATTAATGAGTAAATTATCAATATCATAAAAAAATTATCTCGTGACAGAAATAAAAAAATGTTTTCCTCTCATATTTAATTTATTTTTAGTCTATACCTTTCTCATTGTAATAAAATAAACAATAATTAGCATAAATATTCTTTGTTCCAGAAATAGGAAGAGACAGAATTCTATTGGATCTGAATATTCGGAGATTTTATTTATAGTCTGCAAAGTAAAGAAAGGCAGATCCTCGAACTATTCTATTTGTGATATATATTTTTGTTAAAAATAATTTTGTTGTTAATATTTATTTATTCTACTGAACCTTAGAATCATGACTGGTGTTAAGGATACTGTGTTGAAGTTCAATATTAATAATTTAGAAATGATGAAGAAAAGTCGCATTATGATTAATAAAATTGAGATTCTGGAAAATAAGCTAGACATTAATGTTAAAATCATTGAAACAATAGAAACTAAAATAGATGCAAATTCAAAAACTTAGAAAGTAAAACGAAAATTTTCAAGTTCTCAACTTTAAAACTGATATTATATGCAAGGAATCTAAAATCGAACTCAAAGCGAAAAAGGCTGAATTAACAGCTAATGTGAAAGAATTATTTAGAGAAAAATAATCAAGAATTCCAGGATAAATTGGAAGTGAGATTTAGCCACTTTCAGTGTGTATTTTCAGAATTAAATAATGAGTCGAAAGCTACATTTGTTGGGTTTAGAAAAGCACAGAGTACATCTAAATAGAGATTAAAAAAATAGAAGCCGAGTGTAGATAATAAAAATTGGAATCACAAAATTTTCAGAAGCACCCAGTAACAGAGCATAAAATCTTACATGATGAACTTACAGATTTTAAACAAGAAATGACTGTCTTGCATCAAACTTTCAAATGTGAAGTTTGAAAAGAAATGTAAATGGTGAATCACAATCAATCATAAGATTTTATTAAAAAATTGGAAAAAGCAATGTAAATGTATCATCCAACAAATTTAAATCTGATAATGCCAAAATGCAAAAATTTCGACATCACCAACATGTGCTCATGCTATTCCAAAATGGATAGATGAAATTCAAATGAAGATTAAAAGTGGTAATATTGAAGATCTAGAAGGAAATAATGAAAAGAAAGACACAATTAAGGACTCATATAATATTGAACAATTTGGATAGGTGATAAGGTCAGCAGTAGATCATTTGAAACAAGAATTATTTAGAAGTTAATAATAATTTAGTAAAAATAAGTGAAAATCAACGATTAGGAGTTAGTCAAGATATAGCTAATATGGATGATCAGATTAGAGGATTGCAGAAAAAGATTGGCTGTAAATGTGAATAAATATTGTTAGGAGATAAGTTTAGAGAAACAAAGAATGTTCAGATAGATCAAAATTTACATAATGAGAGAGAAATCTATTATTATAAAACTCTGATAACTTTGAAATTATTATTATTATTCGTTTTATTCAGGATATCAAAACGGTAGAGACCGTTCATTCCTTCACTACAGCTCCCAGAACATTATGCGTTAGAAATCTCATCTGGGATTCGTCCATCAGTCATGGAGTTACATGGTAGAAGACCAGTTCAGATTGATGTAGTGACATAATTATTTTTGAACAAATGGCAAGACACCATCCTGTATATTTTATTGGTATTTGCCTTATTTTATTTTATTTTACAAAGCCATGGTTTCACAGTAGTTTCAACGTACCACACCCCATCCTCTACACTTAATTTTCACTGACACTACCAACTTCTCCTAACTTTAATATTTGTATCATTCCCTTAAGCCAAGTACATCTTAATCCATTTCTCCCTGATACAGCCCAATGCACCTTCATCTTCCTGTTTTTTAATGTCAGTATTATATGCTTGTAAGAATATTAAGATAGTATTAAATTTATTAAACGTAGATTTAGATATTTCACTGTACCCGTGTCGCATATCCTTGCAATATATTGTTCTTAAACCAACCATGTTGTGTAGGCACTTGAGCATAATGTTCTATAATTAATCCAAAGAATAAAGAAATACTCATGTAAATATACGTTTACTATTTTCCATGTCACTGTCTGGCTTACTTAAACAGTACCAGTATCTATTACTAAGTAATAAATACTCGTATATTATTTATTTTAATTTTATTTATGCATATATCTTCAATCCACATCTCAGGAAGAGTTACATGCTATACATACCATATGTTATGAACCCTCAGGGTTATATTCCATACCATCCATAGATCTAATTAGCAACCCTAGGGATATACTTTTAATATAGATCTCTTGCTTCTTCCTGATCACTGTCAACAGCAAGTAAGTATGCTATCAGTAGCATCAGATACATTGCCACATAGGTGGCACTGTGGAGCAGCTTTGGATTTGAACTTGGGATTTCTGGGAGGTAACTCTTCCTGGAGTGTTGAGTTTCATGCCTGGGTTTTGAATTCTGCAGCATATTAGTGAGGCATACAAATCTGACTGTTACGTCGTATTTTTTATGGGTCCATTGCTTGCCCAAATGTGGGCTCTCTTTTATTTAAATGCCCACAGTCCCTGCATCCTAATGTAAATATATTTAGAATCCATAGATTTTGTGTTTGTTATTTAAACACCCATATCCCTGTATCCCAATATGCATATAATCTAGAGATTGGTGAACATCTATCAATGGCTTTATCAGAGTCAAAATTCATAGTTATGAAGTTATTTTCCAATTGGCCAATCATTTCTCTTTGATTCCTGTCCCATCCATTTTGGCTTTTTTAAATGGTTTATTTTTCTTCAGGTGACCAGGTTGCATTTTGGCTTCTGTTGATTCTGTTTTTATGATAGGGAGGCATGGAGTCAGTGAGTCCATGATGTTTGCTGATATTTTGTTTATAAATATGTACAGCATGCTTGTTTTGATGCAGTTATGTATATCATTGGATATATCAAGTTTTGAAACTGATCATTCATTGATATGGCTAGTGCTTACAATACATAAGGTAAGATGGGTGTATTATTTTGAGCCATTTGATCAGAGCTTGAATTGGTATTATTCAAATTATTTATTGTAAACAAGTATGTGTGTGTTTTCTTCTGTATGACTCTGTTCAAAAGCTTAGTTTCCAAAGAAATTGTCTTTGTCTCCATTTTGATTATTAGAGTAGCTAAATGGTGATCTATGGATTATATCTTCATATTGGAATTGTTTGTATTGATTGTTTGTTGGCTGAACTTGTATGACTTGGCTGTTAATGCAATGTATGGCAAGGTGGCCATGCTATTCACATGAGTACTATTGTGGTTTTAAGTGATTTATATAAGACAGCATAAATTTCTGATATGCAATATATATTGATATAAATTTTGGATTACTGTCTGTGTAATTTTAACTTAAAGTCATGACTATTGCTATATATTGGTATTGGTGTATCTTTGAGGTAAATTGGTTGAAATTTTATTACTTTATCAAATGATTCCATCATCATTTTTTGAAAATCACAGAGGAAAAACTTTCCATACAGTAGTGGCACTCTAAGCAATGGTGATTATGTTATGTGTGATAGTTTATTTTTTTGAAAATTCTGTATCATCTATTCAAAGTATATGCTTTTAATTATTCCTGTAACATGATTTTAACGATCTTGGTCTACTATAACCATTGCGTAAATGCCTAATGTTTTGCTTTAATTCTGAAATTGGTTCTTTTGGCTATTATCAAAAAACTCAATAGTGAGATATCTGGGATTGGGGTAATCTGTGATTCGGAGTATTATTTTCCACATTCCATGCTCAGTTATTCTTTGATATTACAATGATATGTTTGTGTCTATTGCGGATATTACTATCAAACGATATGAAAAAATCTTATATATATATATATATATAACTCCCTAGGAATTGTGTTGTTAAAGTTATCATTATTGTTTCTAGTGCATCACTGGTTCAGCATGCAAGAGGGAACATGTTTTGATTATCCTGAATCTTCAAGTTTAGCTATCTTGTGTTGTTCAAATTGTATTTTCTAAATCTTGTGATCATTTTATTATTTATTATATTCAGATTATTTTTAATATTGATTGTTGTATGCTAGCTTTTGTGATCGTTGCATATGATTTAAAGAGGTTTAAAGTTTGAATCATTGTAGCAGCTATATTGATGTCAACCATTCGATCACATTGTTTCATTGTCTCCATTTTTGGCCTTGGTAACGTTACAGATCTTTCTATTAATTTTTTTAATTAGTTTATAATTTTTATTTACTACTATTCAAAATATTTTTTTGTTTTCTCAGAGTATAAATTATTTTACTTTTATATTATGAAAAATGTGTTAGTTTTTTAGGAGTTTGAATCCCAACAACTTTTGTTTTACTTACCAACAGTATCAAAGTTTTCTGAAGAATTATTATTAGTAGTAGTAATATTTTATTTTAAGCTATTTATTCTATTTTATATATTTTTCTTCAAAACTTTTTAATTGCTATATTTATTACCTATCCTCACAACACTGAAAACCAGTTTGTCTAGTGGTAGCCCTTAGGGCTGATAGTGAAATAAATAAAATATTAATTATTTCAATAGATATGAACATATATATATATATATATATATATATATATGTTCATATCTATTGAAATAATCTAAATATATATATATATATATATATATATATATATTTAGATTTAAGTACACCCCTTTTTTATTGTGATGCTCCTGATCCTGGGCTTAATGTCAATATTATATGGACAACTACGGCTACTGGTTTTCTGGATCACATAACATACGAATGCTTACCAGGTTATATTCGAGAAACAGGAGAAAAAATGATTTTTTGTGAAAATAGATATTGGAGTGGGTCTGCTCTTATTTGTAAATGTAAGTTAATAAATTATCCTGTTCTTATAAAATATGATATTAATCAATTTTGTAAAATTAATATTTCAAATAAAAAGGTAAATCAAAGAGATATATTAATAATGAAAATAATATTGTAATGGTACCATACATTTATGAGTTACTTCCATTTAAATTAATATCAGACAACTAAGTTAATAATACAAAAAGCTAAGGTGTATGTGTGTGTTGAATATAAAGATGTTCTATTTTAATGCTACCCACTTTATCAGAAAGATTTCTACACAATATATCATATTTAGTATGGGTGCTTTAATCTCCACTTCTGTTTGCCTAATAAAAAACAAAGTTCACACAAAAGGTATTAAATATAAATATTCAATTTATTTGTAAGTTTAATATTAAAGACATATGTATATAATTGAATATTTATAAATACAGTAATCAGATATATTTTAAAAATTTTATCCACTTAGAAAGTTTTCAAGTATCCTCACAGTATTTATCAATTAACACTTTGAAAGGCTAACCTTCCCACAATTCTGTGATTAGTTAGCCTTTCAAAGTGTTAGTTGACAAAGACTACAAGGATAGTTGAAAACTCTCCTAAATGGATAAAAATTTTAAAATATATCTGATTACTGTATTTATAAATATTCAATTATATATTTATTTATATTGCTTTGAAGAAATACAGACATCAAATTATATATATATATTGTACCTATATTGATATATATATATATATTATACCTATATTGATATAGGCACATATAACTTTTATCTAAAATTATTATTAAAGTAATCTTTCATAAAAGAAAAACATAAAATTAAATGTTGAAGAATTTATTGCAGCTTGTTTTCGAAAAAGATAAGAATTAAATAGTTTTCTAGCATTAGTTTTTGAAATAAAAAAGCTACAATTAATTAGTCAAAAGGGGGGAGGGGGAGTCTTGGTTTGAGAAATGAAACTAAGGGTTATAAAAGGAAGTAAAGAGTTTTTGTTAGTATTCGTAAAAATATAATTTGAAAAAGTTAAAACATACAAATCTCTTTTCATTCAATTTTAATTAAAGAAAAAATAATGTTAAAACTAAATAGTAAATTGCATTAAAAATATATGTGCGTATATATGTACATTTGTAAATATATAAAATGTATGTGAAAGTTAAAGAAGATTATCATTAAAAAACACGGCAATGGCTATTAGATATTAATTAATATAAAACAATATGTTTTTGCATGGCTATTACTAATTAAGCAATCTTTCAAAACACATTTATCAAATGATTATCAATTCGACAACAGATATTTGCCGGAGATATCAGAAAGACACCAAGGCGCAGGTATAAATAGACCTTTTTTTTATCGGACAGTATTCATTCCACAAATTAGTTGAGACAATCAGTTCACAAAGTAATTGAGTAGTGCAGTTCAGGAATTAATTGAGCAGTTAACAAACAAAATGCAGTGTTGAGAAGATCTTGGGAACGCACATTTATTTCCAGCCCAGATGTCCGAGAAAACAGCAGATCTGCCCGTGAAATAATGTCAGCTTAACATCTTAGAAAATCTCTGTCAGTATCTAATTGTCTCCGATAGTAATAATCATGAAAATCAGGAAACTCAGCAAGAAAACGTCCCAGCTGGCTGGAAGCATTCATACTGGAAGAAACAACAAACAAGAAGAAAACAAAGTGTTAAATCTATGTTCAAAATCCTAGGTAAAACATTTGCTTATTTTCGTTTATTCTGTAATAGCCATTGCATTTCATTAATTCGTGTGAATTCTCCAAGAGTCTAATTATATGAACTCGATATCATACATAAATGAACTATTGATATGTGTGTGATTAAATTTCAAATGCTATCTAGTCCTTTATTATCATTATTATGTGTGTGCATGAGATAATATGTGCGTGGTCATTATATCAATATTTATTAGTTAAATTAGAATGTTTTGTTATTAAATCTATAGGAATGTTTAAACTATTTAGAAATGTTAATTTAAAATATGCGTGTGTTTTATTAGAATTATAAAATGTTTAAATTTAGTAAATAAATGTTAGTTAATAAATTATCTTTAAAATTAAACTATATTTGTCGGTCAATTCTTTTTATCAATTCTTTTTAACAAATTCTTTTATTAATTCTTTTAATCACTAATTAAGTATAATCTATTAGTGATTACAAACAGCTGAGCTAGTCGTGGATTTAGGCGTTGGGTTAGTGGCCATTGCTCAAAGTGCGTTATTTATTCATCCTTGAATAGATAGCTAGTGCCCGTGTTTATACACAAACAAAAAAAGGTGCTTTGAACTTGGTGTTGAACTCAACAGCCGAGAAGAAGTTATGTCCTGGAAATGTAACACTAGTTATATATTTTATAGCTATCGTTTGGGCATACATACTCTCCGAGTATGTTCTTCTCTGCCTAAGAGACCGGTGTTTCGAATACACACATTCGAATACGGTTCAAATGGCTAGACCCAACTGGGGGCTGAACCTAAGAAACAATAGTAATGAGGTACTTTGTTTCTTGTTTGAAAAATTTGTTTTATACAAAAGTTAAATTACGTATGTAAAAGTGTTTTAATTTAAAAAAAAAGAATTGACTGAAACTTTCTTTTTTTTTCAAAATGAAAAGAGATTTTGACATTTATGCTATCAAATCAGAATCAATTGGGTGTTATGGGTGGAGTTAAAGCATTAAGAGTGGGTAGTGAAAAGGACAAAAGGCTGGAGTTAACGTGAGTTTCCGTCTTAGTAAGAAAAATAAATAAATAAATCATATAGTAAATTTAGTCTAACGTAAGCGCTAGTTTGAAATAAAATATTGTTTTAAAAATGGAAAAAGAGAAAGAAATGTCTGAGATGCAGATGCTGAAAATGATGATAAATATGATGGAAGAAATGCATCAAGAATTCAGGCAAAGTCATCAAGAATTCATTGCGGGAATAAGAGAAATAAGATGTGAAATTAAAGGAATGAGGAGTGAAATAATAGAGAAAGTAAAGGAGAACCAAGAAGGCAGAAAGTTAGATTTAGTTAAAGAGAGTCGGGAAGTTGAGGTCATGAAAGAAATAGAAATTGAGGTAGAACTAGATAGTGTTGAAACAGAGAAGACTGAAATAGAAATTAAAGCAGAACAGGATAGTGCTAAGACAGAGGAAAACATAAATCAAGAAATAGAAGAGAGACATAAGTTCAAGGTAGAAGATAGCGTTGAAAAGTTTTTACAAAAATTTAAAAAGGTTAAAGTAAAAGTTCGTGTTCATTTTAAACAGAGATGTAAATCAAAGAGAAAGCGTAGGAAAAAATATTCACGATTAGGAAAAATACGGAGGTCTGTAAAGCTTAAAAGTTTTCTAATTTACAAGGCAGAAAAAATGGAAAGAGAAAGAGATAAAATGGATTTTAATCAAGAAATAAAAGTGAGAATATGGAGTATGATTTATATTATAAAATTAGTAGAAAGAAAGAAGGAATCACCTGACATAGTTTAAAAGTTAGTAAACGGGCAGAATAGTAAAGGAAATAAACAAAAAGGACCGGAAATGGACAATGAGCAGGAATATGATTATTCTAATGTCAATAATTTAAGAAGTTTAAATCTGAAACTTCTATTTAAAACTAAAATAATAAAATTAAAAATAACTGAATAATAAATTAAATGTTTGAAAGCAATAATAATAATGGAGGCTTCACAAAATAAAAGATTTTTTTTCTCCACGCACATATTAATTAAGGAAATGTTCGTAAATAAACAGTTCAAATAAATAAAAATCAATAAAATCAAGTTAAATAAATGGGTCAAATTAAGGATTTAGAAATAATGTGTGTAGAATTAAATAAATGAATAAAATAACGGAAATACATAAAATAAAAACAAGTTAAATAAATAAGTATAATATATCTGTAGAAAATAAATAAAATATTCATAGTAAAATAAAATAGTTTTTTGAATATACGCATGTTAAAATAAAAGTTTGTTTTGAATACCGTAAGTTAAGAAAAGGATGTAAATAAATTGTTTAAAATAATCAAGATAAAAAAAAAATCTCTCTAGTAAAATAATAATGAATGAATCATAATAAAGCAAAATAGTTTTTTTCTGAGTACATGCACGTTAATATATAAGTTAAAGTAATGGGTTAAAAGTAATATCGTAATAGAAATAAATATGTAAATTGAGGTCCGTGATAGTTTAAAGATAATATTATAAGATTAGTGTAAAGCTAAATATTTAAATAATGTTTGTAATGAATTTAAAAATAATATAAATGAAAGTCAATCTAAGTTGTATTAGGAGCATATAAGGGTTTGAATCTAAAGGGATGAGGGTAGTATTGAAATAAGTTAGATAAGGATTAAGTTTAAAGCTCTCGACTGGATAAATTCTAGTACCCACAATGGATTGGCCAGGATCATTCCTCTTTTAAAAAAATGCACTGGCAACAACCAGAGTAAGTCATAAGTCATTTTTCAGGGGAGAATCCCCATATCTTGTACCTCATTTTCCAAAGCGTAAGTCAGAAATGGACAATTGAAAATTCCTGCCATTGCAGCTGCTTAGTCAAAGTCCGATCAAGAGAATCGGCAATCGTTTTCCAGGGCATAAGTCGGAAATGGACAGTTGAAATTCCTGCCATTTGCAGCCACCTTTTCTTAGTCAAAGTCCGATCAAGAGAATCGGCAGCCGAAGCTTCGTTTATAAAAGATCCCTGTGCCACAAATTTAGTTTGTCCTCGTGGTCATTATCCAGGACAAACATTGTAAGCAATGTTACCAGCATAGAAGGAAGAAAAGCATAATTGGAGATTGCCCTTAGTATGGAAAGAAAAGATATATATAAAAAAAGGGAAACTTAGAAGGAATAATAAATTAATATTTAATGTTGTCAGAGATAAAATGGTCAAAAATGACGCATTTTACTCTCAAAAGGAAGGGTGGTGTAATGTACCTATATTGATATAGGCACATATAATTTTTATCTAAAATTATTATTAAAGTAATCTTTCATAAAAGAAAAACATAAAATTAAATGTTGAAGAATTTATTGCAGCTTGTTTTCGAAAAAGATAAGAATTAAATAGTTTTCTAGTGTTAGTTTTTGAATAAAAAAGCTACAATTAATTAGTCAAAAGGGGGGAGGGGGAGTCTTGGTTTAAGAAATGAAACTAAGGGTTATAAAAGTAAGTAAAGAGTTTTTGTTAGTATTCGTAAAAATATAATTTGAAAAAGTTAAAACATACAAATCTCTTTTCATTCAATTTTAATTAAAGAAAAAATAATGTTAAAACTAAATAGTAAATTGTATTAAAAATATATGTGCATATATATGTACATTTGTAAATATATAAAATGTATGTGAAAGTTAAAGAAGATTATCATTAAAAAAACACAGCAATGGCTATTAGATATTAATTAATATAAAACAATACGTTTTTGCATGGCTATTACTAATTAAGCAATCTTTCAAAACACGTTTATCAAATGATTATCAATTTGACAACAGATATTTGCCAGAGATATCAGAAAGACAACAAGGCGCAGGTATAAATAGACCTTTTTTTATCGGACAGTATTCATTCCACAAATTAGTTGAGACAATCAGTTCACAAAGTAATTGAGTAGTGCAGTTCAGAAATTAATTGAGCAGTTAACAAACAAAATGCAGTGTTGAGAAGATCTTGGGAATGCACGTTTATCTCCAGCCCAGATGTCCAAGAAAACAGCAGATCTGCCCGTGAAATAATGTCAGCTTAACATCTTAGAAAATCTCCGTCAGTATCTAATTGTCTCCGATAGTAATAATCGTGAAAATCAGGAAACTCAGCAAGGAAATGTCCCAGCCAGCTGGAAGCATTCATACTGGAAGAAACAACAAACAAGAAGAAAACAAAGTGGAGTAACAACAAACAAGAAGAAAACAAAGTGTTAAATCTACGTTCAAAATCCTAGGTAAAACATTTGCTTATTTTCATTTATTCTATAATAGCCATTGCATTTCATTAATTCGTGTGAATCCTCCAAGAGTCTAATTATATGAACTCGATATCATACATAAATGAACTATTGATATGTGTGTGATTAAATTTCAAATGCTATGTAGTCCTTTATTATCATTATTATGTGTGTGCATGAGATAATATGTGCATGGTCATTATATCAATATTTATTAGTTAAATTAGAATGTTTTGTTATTAAATCTATAGGAATGTTTAAACTATTTAGAAATGTTAATTTAAAATATGCGTGTGTTTTATTAGAATTATAAAATGTTTAAATTTAGTAAATAAATGTTAGTTAATAAATTATCTTTAAAATTAAACTATATTTGTCGGTCAATTCTTTTTATCAATTCTTTTTAACAAATTCTTTTATTAATTCTTTTAATCACTAATTAAGTATAATCTATTAGTGATTACAAACAGCTGAGCTAGTCGTGGATTTAGGCGTTGGGTTAGTGGCCATTGCTCAAAGTGCGTTATTTATTCATCCTTGAATAGATAGCTGGTGCCCGTGTTTATACACAAACAAAAAAAGGTGCTTTGAACTTGGTGTTGAACTCAACAGCCGAGAAGAAGTTATGTCCTGGAAATGTAATGCTAGTTATATATTTTATTGCTATTGTTTGGGCATACATACTCTCCGAGTATGTTCTTCTCTGCCTAAGAGACCGGTGTTTCGAATACACATATTCGAACTCGGTTCAATATATATATATATATATTGTAACCTTAAGAACAGAGAGATGGGGTAAGAGGAGAGGATGGGGAGAGAGAGAGAAAAGAAAATAGAAAGGACCTGAGAAGAAAGGAAGTAGGGAGAGAGCATAGAGAGAGAATATGGAGGATAGAAGATATGAGAGAAAAAGATCAGTATGAAATTAGTAGAGAGATAACATTGTGGGAAATAGAGAGAATAGTAAAAAATTAGAGAGTAGGGTAGAAAAAAGAAAAGAATATGTAAGGAAAAAGAAAATAAAAATGACAGTGAAAGAGAAGGAGAAAGAAACAGAGTAGAGAGGCAAAAAGAGTGGAAAGGAAGAAAAAAATAAAGTGAAAGAGGAGAGAAAAAGGAGTAATAAAAAATATATAATGTTAACAACTCTTCAGCTAGACACACTTGGGTTCCAATAAAATTTACAAAGGTGATAGTACACAGAAATCTATAACAAGATGGAGGAAAAATCATATAATACTGTCACATAAACAGGGCATAATAATAATTTAAAGTAAGTTATTAAGAAAAAATTCTTTTCAAATATTTATAAGACTTAATCTTCCACCAAATCACATTTCCTAAGCACAACAAGTTTGTGAGTAAAACAGAAAAAATATCCTACTAAAATTTCCTATCTCATACTTTGGAATAAATACTATCCTTCTACTGCTTCTGATAGCATGATTTGCAATAAAATAAATGAAACAAATAGCACAAGATGTGCTCATCTTCTAGCACAGGTAATAAATAAGAAATTCTAATTCTACACTAATATTACTGAATGTTGTGATATAGAGCATTATATAAATCACTGCACAAAATATCAAGAGTAAATGATATCAGGACTCCTATGTAACTCTTGTGAAATGAACTAATATGAAGCTGTCTATTAAGCAAATGAATAAGTGAATAAATAAATAAATGATATTCTGTCTGGCTATAGGAGGCACATACTTAACTTGAAGTGACCGCATCCTACTATAAGATAAAATTTATCAAAATTATAGAAAAGAACAATTAAATATTTAACTACATAATTAAAATTTCAAAATTTAGATTAACTATGGCCTTTTACCTGGAACATCACTTGTGATGGAAGAAAGATAAGGGTGCTTTCTGTGTCATTCCATCTTCCCACAGACAACTTGCATAAGTAACTAAATGTAACGACCTTGACATTACAAAAATAATTACAATAGTGTACAATCTAAAATAACATGAATAATCTTCTGGAAATGTCAAACCATTTTCACTTTATAAAGACAATCTTCTATTTTAGAAGATAACATAGTTTAAAATACTTCTTAAACAAACTACTACTTTTGTATCTGGAAATATAAAATTATCTGTTACAGCGATTTCATCCAGAAATCTCAACTATATGCATAACTCTATTTTATCTCTGTGGATATAAAAGCATTCTACCTAATATTAATTAAATAAAATAATTAACATTGTGAACCCAAGACACTAACATATAAAAAATAACAGAAACTAATTTATTTTAAATAAATACTTAATAAATTTATTTACAATATAATAAAAAAAAATTTGCACACACGTGAAAACATTGCCAAGATAGTGCTGTTAACAATACTGTCATTTGACTAACAGTATTTAAAAATCTTTGGGATCTTACAAATAAATGCTAAGGCTTTTTAAAATAAATAAATTATTTTTCATAAATCACCCTGCATAACAGTATAGTTAAATGGAGAGTTAACACTAGATAATTCTTCTACATCTCCAATATAAACAATCCTTTAAACAATTTTTGGCATTATAAATTTATATGTTTTACATGGGATTAATCATTAGCTTACTAACATATAATTTATTTTGATTTATCTATTCTAAAATAAAACATTATCAAAGTTGGTAACCATGATTAATGGACTGATCAGCTAAATAAATTTAAGCAATAGCTGGTATATCTAAAATAAATCTCAAACCACAAGTAAATACTCTCTATTGTTTAGATCTTTGAAGTAATAAATATATAAATGACTAAATGAAATGTATGGCCACTCATCAGAAGTCTCTTGCATATATAAAAATTTTAAATTTGCTGTCCACATAATATAAATTACACAAAGTGTTAAAAATAAATGACTTACACATCCACTGGAGAAGTTCTGGATGATCACAGCATCTACGTAGCATGTGTGGATTGCACTTATTGGTCATATACTTGCAAATTAAGCATTTAAAATTTATAATTATTTATGTTTGGCTTGTGACTGATTACAGTATAATAACAGCACACTACAGACATTGTTACATCTTCAAGCACTAAAATGACTAAGTGCAACCTGAAGAAACCAAATTCTTCAAAATAACTTATCTTGTCATCACATATCAAAACACAATACAACCGCACTTACTATGGTGAAAAACTAGCTTTAAATACATCATGAGTGATAGGCCAAAAATAGACTCAGTAGAGCAAACTAGCATAAATCAATAAATACATCATAAGAGTGGTGGTTTCTAAACACCTACTTCTGAGGCAAAGGAGTATGTCTGGACTTTTGTTACAGTGCATTAGAAAAACATGGAAAGACACCCCAATAAATATAGGATCCTCTCCAGGGATGTAGATACCTTATAATAATCACTGGAAATAAGCACTATCACCTCATGGAAAAGCAATATAATAAGGATGGAGGACATTGTCTACTCCATCAAGCACAATAATAAATATAACAATACTATAACTAACAATGACAAGATACAAACATCATTATAACTAACTAAAGTCCTATTCAAAATTTTAATCATACTAGCAATAAGCAATGTCTGAACCATCAAATGGAATTTTTAATTCAAAGACTTCAAAAATTATTAATAAAGAAAGTTAATAGCATATGAAATTTTTGTCACAGAGTTACAATACACACATGTATGAAATATTAATATCAAAATTATTATAACAAGTGGACATGAATAATAATATGAATAAGGTGTGAGAATAATAATTCTCAATGCAAGAAAATATTGGAGGTTATAATTACTACTGCATTTATGCAAAATTACAAACAAAAAAAAACTTTTGATAATTAATTACTTGGGCTGTTTAGAATATAACTGAGTAAACTACCATACATTTAAAATAATTATAGTAAGAGATAAAATCCCAACATACTCAAAAATAAATAAGGTATAATTTAACTTATCAAGCACATACCAAAGATATAATATTACCTGATAATGTGTAGAATATCTACTCATTCTGATAAACACCTCAGAATTAAAATTACATGAATTAATTATCTGGTACACTTATAATACAGAGTAGTATTACATTAAATATATATATATAAATTTCGAAGAAAATATTGCATATTTTACCAATATAAAAAAAAAAAAACTTTACTTCATGAGTGTTCTTACCGCGAAGCTTCTAGTCAAAACTATTATCTCACACATGGCGAAAGAATTTCCAAAACAAAACATATAAATAGTTCTTATGTAATATAGTTTTAAAATATAAGCACATCTAAATATAAGCAACAAGATAATAATGAGTCACAATGGGGAAATGACGGTGTTGTAATATAATAATTCAGCTAATGGACAATTTTGGGATCCCTCGGTTTTACTTAAATAGTTATATAGCTTCATTTTTTTAACCTTCTATTCCTTTGCTCTTCCTTAAACAAACATTTTGTGCATTTTCAAATTTATTTGCATAAAATAATGGACGTTTCTAGATTATTCTTTAATATTTTCCACAATAAAATTCAGAAAGCAATCTCCTTAGCAGAGAATAAATAATTTGGCATCTCAAAACGTCTTTAGAATAATTTTTACTAACATTATAACATAGATATCCAAGTAAATATTTTATACTTCTTATAATATCCAATTATTTTCTTCGAAAGTTTGAATTGAAGAGTTTCAGCATAGCAAAATATTTAAAATCATTTTCTCTTTTTTTTTAATATGTGTTTTTTTTTCATACATAAAGAACCATTTTAAAGTTGGTTAGTTATTTAAATATTTTTGCGAGTTATTTTTTTAAACAGTTCCAACATTCACTAACTTCAATTATTAAGCAGGCCAGTTAATATAATAACGAAAATTCCATATTAGTTAATGAACAAATGAATTAATATACGCATTTTAAACTTTAAAATATAGTGGTCTCACATATTTTAATTTTCTTCTTTTAAAACTTTCTGTTCGTGATATAGCAAAGCAAAAACAAGAACTGGAAAACTGTTTGCAAAATTTCAATAATATTCGTAAACGAATGTCATAACTGCTTTTTTTTAAACTTATTCTGAAGTTAATCTCATTCAATTGACTTATACTAAGAATAAAAATTGTCTGAGACATTTTTAATGACTATAATTAAGAAAGATGAATGCAATTTAAGTATCAGAAGAATGGGCTACTATCTGTGACTTAGCCGACGTTCATACTCCAGTGGTTAATGATTAATTTTACATTAAAATTTAAAAAACAAAACTTATAAAAGAACATAGAACTTATTTTTGTGCCAGGATTATCAAGAGAGAATCAACTAATTAAAACTACCAAACTTCTCTTTTATTGTATTTTTTTAAAATTGTTAATCAGAAGATATGTCGATCATTAGATATTCAAAAAAAAAACGTGTGATCTAGTGAAGTTAATTTGGTGAAAAAGTCAAGCCTTGTTAGCCAAGAGGTCATCGCAGCCGCCTTGCAAGCAGTAGTTGTTTGCAGACGATCATGGTTTCGCGTCCCGGCTGATGCTATGGCATATGAAAAAAAAAAAAAAAAACTTGAAGAAAAAATTAACAAACTTTTCTTTAATATATATATATATTGTATAAAAACTAATCACATTTATTTTTACTAATGATTGAACTACATTAAAATATCTAAATTGACAAATAGTTTATCCATTAAAATTACCGTTTAACTAATATTAAAATTATCTATTTATTCTTTATTTTTAAGAGTTTGTATAATTCAATCTTTAAAAGTACCTAATTTATTATAAAACACTTTCCATTCACCCACGCACACATGCAGGACCAAGGAAATGATGTTTTAATTGTAGCTCGATCTATTGACTATCTTTTAAATAACTAATTATAACTAATAATAATTGTCAAATAAAATATTTAAAGATATTTAATATTAAAATTTATTTATAGACTTTAAGGCTGACTCATAATAAACTCATATTTTAACCCTTATTCACTTGCTACCATAAAATGTACAAATGCTAATATTAAATTAATTTTATAGTTTCTACTCTCTTCTGTCTTATAACTAATTTACTACACTATTAAAATATTATTTTCTAGAACATATATTGCTATAATCCTGTTAATTTATTAATGAGCAATATAAGCTGTTAGGCTTATGGCAATTATGAGAAACATGACTATTTTACTTTTAAAATGTACTAAAAGCGATTATATGCAACATAATTATTGTTTATTTTGTTTTACTCATTAGTTAACTATTTTTTTAAATCAAATAAACATAAAAATTGGTCAAGTTAAGGTAAGGTAAGAAACTGGAAAAAGTGTAAGAACATTTGGTCATATATATATATATATATATATATATATATATATATATATATATATATATTGAAGCAGTCGGATCTGAGTTCGATCCTAGCTTCATGACATCTAGCCATGAGCCCACTTCAAACCCTAGTACTAACCTTAAATTTCCAATGCAATGGGGCTTTATACATTCAATCCACGCTAATTTCCATAAAGAATAACTTATTTCATAAATGCGTACTAAAATTAATTAGTTTCAGATTTAAATTGATCAATTCTATTAATAAATTCATGATAGAATTATTCATGAATTTATATATTATAACTGCGTGGATTGTGTGTATATATTTGTAAATATTTAAATATATATAATTGTTTAAAAGTTTCATTGCGTCGGGAATGTTTGATTTTATTTTTAAATAATTTGTTAAAGTTTTATTGATTAAAAGCTACATTCTTTCGATAAGCTTTCAGATTTTCCCTTTCCAAAAACAACAGTTAAAGTTTTATTAATTAGAAAAAAAGATAGCATTGAAACAGATAAAGTAGAAACTTATGTAGCAAAAGATAGCGTAGAAGTGTTTTTACAAAAATTTAAAAAGGTTAATGTAAAAGTTCGTGTTCGTCTTAAACGGAAATTTAAAACAAAGAGAAAGCGTAAGAAAAAATATTCACAGTTAGGAAAAATATGGAGGTCTGTGAAGCTTAAAGGTTTTCTAATTTACAAGGCAGAAGATAGAACAAAATGAGAAAGAGATAAAGCAATAAATTTTAATCGAGCGAGAGATGTGAGAATATGGAGTATAATTTAATTTAGTGAGGTAGTAGAAAGAAAGAAGGAACCGCCTGACATAGTTTAAAAGTTAGTTAAGGGTTGGAATATTAAAGTAACCAGAAATAATAACCGAAAATGGACTGTGAGTTTAATATGATTATTTTAACGTAGGTGAAAAGCCTGAATTAGAATTTCGCTATTTGAAATGATGGATTGTTTTGTCAAATAATAATGGAGGCTTCGTAAAGTAAAAGATTTTTTTTCCCCACGCACATATTAATTAAGAAAAATGTTCGTAAATATAGGTCAAATAAAATAAATAAAATCAAGTTAAATAAATAAGTGTAAGATATCTGTAGTAAAAGAATAAAGAATGACTCGTAATAAACTAATAGTTTTTTTTTTTTTTTTGGAATATACGTAAGTTAATAAAAGGAAATATATAAATGGTTTAAAGTAATCAAGTCCAATAAAATCTTTGTATAATAATAAAGAGCAGTAAAATAAAATAGTTTTTTGAATATACGCACGTTATTAAAAGAAAGTAAATAAATGGTTTAAAGTAATTAAGTCAAATCAAATGTCTGTATAATAATGAAGAGCAATAAAATAAAATAGTTTTCTGAATGCATGCACATTAATAAAGAAGTTAAGTAAATGATTTAAAATATGATTCCGTAATATAAATAAATATGTAAACTGATGTCTGTGATGGTTTAAAAATAGTATCGTAAAACTAATATTTAAAATGTTCATAAGGGTTTGAAAATAATATTTGAGATTAGATTAATATAAATAAATATGAAAACTGATGTCCATGGTAGTTTAAAATAATATTGTGAGATTAGATTAATATAAATGTTAAAGTAATGTTCATATAAATTTAAAATAATGTAAGATTAATAATATAAATGAAAGTCAATCTAAGTTATATTAGGAGTGTATAAGGGTTTAAAATTAAGGGATGAGGGTAGTATAGAATTAAGTTTAGATAAGGATAAGTTTAAAGCTGTCGTCTGGGTAAATTCTAGTACCCGTAACAGATTGGAAGGATCATTCCTCTTTTAAAATGTGCACTGGGGACAATCCAGCATAAGACCCAAGTCACTTTTCAGGGAAAAATCCTCATATCTCATACCTCGTTTTCCAAAGTGTAAGTCAGAAATGGACAGTTGAAAATTTTTGCCATTCACAGTGACCTCTTCTTAGTCAATGTCCGATCAAAAGAATCGGCAATCATTTTCCAAAGCATAAGTCGAAAATGGACAATTGAAAATTTTTGACATTCACAGCGACCTTTTCTTAGTCAAAGTCTGATCAAGAGAATCGACAACCGAAGCTTCCTTTTTCCTAGTGTAAGTTGGTATAAGTCAGCAAATCTGCATCCAACTCATTTCCAAAAGATCCCTGTGCCACAAAATTAGTTTGTACTCATGGTCACTCTCCAGAACTCAGAACATTGTAAGCAATGTATTCAGCATAGATAGAAGGAAAGGATAGTCAAAACAGATTGCCCTTAGTATGAAAAGTAAAAGATATTAAAAGGCAAACTTAGAAAATAATAAATTAAGATTTAAAGTTGTCAGAGATAAAATGGTCAAAAATGATGCATTTTACTCTCAAAGGAGGGGTGGTGTAATGTACCAATATTGAATATTGGCACATATAATTTTATCTAAAAAAATTATTAAAATAATCTTTCGTAAAAGAAAAATGTAAAATTAAATGTTGAAGAGTTTATTACAGTTTGTTTTCGAAAAAGATAAGAGTCAAATAGTTTTCTATCATTAGTTTTTGAAATAAAAGTTAGAAAATAATTGATTAAAAGGGGGGAGGGGGGTTTGGTTAGAAAAGGTAAACTAAAAGTTTTATAAAAGGGAGTAGAATCTGTTATTATTAGTTAAATATAATTTAAAGTTAAAAAAAAATACAAATCTCTTTTCATTTGAATTAAAGAAAAGGTAATCTTAAAACTAATAATATATGTGTGTATATATGTGCGATTGTCAATAATAGAATAAATGTATGCATAATAAATGTTATTATAAATAAATGAAAGTTAAAGAAGATTATCATTGAAAAACACGGCAATGGCTATTAATTAAAAATATAAAACAACATGTCTGCATGGCTATTACTAATTAAACAATCTTCCAAAACACATTGTCAAAGGATTATCAATGAAATTTCGACAACAGATATTGCCGGAAAATATCGAAAAGAAAAACAATTCGCAGGTATAAATAGTAAAATTATATCAGATAATCAGTGGAGTTCAGAAATTAATTGAGTCATTTAAGTCAAGAGAGGACAATCAGTTGAGTTAATTTCATCCAGAAACAAAATGCAGTGCTGAGCAGCATTTGGGAACACACGTCTTTCTCCAGCCTTAGTCAAATAAGATCAGCAATATCTGCCCGTGAAATAATGTCAGCGTAACATCTTAGAAAATCTCCACCAGTATCTAATTGCCTCCAATAGTAATAATCATGAATAATAAGGAAACTCATCAAGGAAATGTCCCAGCCTGCTGGAAGAAGCAGCAAACAAGAAGAAAACAAAGTTCTAAATCTACATTCAAAATCCTAGGTAAAACATTTGCTTATTATCATTTATACCATAATAGCCATTGCATTAAAATTTGTAAAGCCTCCAGAGACAAGTAATTTGAACTCTATAATCATGCATAAAATGAACTACTAATGTGCATGTCTGTGAATGCTATATGATTTTATAAACGGCAAACATTATTTATGCTTTTCATAAGATATATATTATAGTGTGTTAATTTTAAATGAGCATGTGTTATATTAGTTAAAAAAATTATAAAGATGTTTAAATTTAGTAAATTAATGTTAGTTAATAAATTGTCTTAAAATTTAAACTCTATTTGTTGATCAATTCTTTTTATCAATTCTTTTACAAATCTTTATCAATTCTTTTCATCACTAATTATGTATAATTTATTAGTAATTACAAACAGCTGAGCTAGTCATGGATATTTAGGCATTGAGTTAGTGGCTATTTCTCAAAGTGCATTATTTATTCATTCTTGGATAATTAACTGGCACCCATGTTTATACACAAACAAAAAAAAGTGCTTTGAATGTGGTGTTGAACTCAACAGCCGAGAAGAAGCTATGTCCTGGAAATGTAACACTAGTTATATATTTTATAGCTATCATTTGGGCATACATACTCTTTGAGTATGTTCTTCTCTGCCTAAGAGACCGGTGTTTCGAGGACACATATTCAATCCCGGTACAATATATATATATATATACTCAGTTGAATAAAGTTTACCATTTTAAATATAGCTCTATCTTTGATGTCAATGATTTTAGTTATATAGTTATTCATTTATTGATCTAAGTTTGGTTTTGAATTCACTATTTACAATGAAAGCAGTGTGTGTTAGTTTATTAAATATCCAGTGCCAAACCATATATAATCTTACTTCATTGTGTAATTTAAACCTTAAGACATTCTCTACTACGGCATTATGGAAACTTATAATTTTTATAATCATTAATAATTCTCTATATTTAAAAGCAAACAATGTATTATGATGAATTTAAAGTGCCAGTAAATAGATCACAATTATATGGCTAAATCTTAATGGTTATTTATTATTAAATATATGAATACTTTTTAGTTTTATATCAAACATTTAAATTTGAAAGAATATTTCAACCTAGATAGAAGATCGAGTCTTAAAAATATAATTTAAAACTTACTGCTGTAACTTTATTATTATTTAATTTTGAAAGTTATTTATAATTTTATACTCAATTTTTAACTTTATTTGATATATGAATTGACGACATAAACTTTTTATATCAAAACTCTTATTGATGCATCACAAGTATTTTTATTATTTAACTGGTGGGAGATTATCTTCTTAACTAATAGGTATAAATATCACAGAAATGAATATTTTCTTAATAATTTAAATATCAAATCTTACTACTTCTCAACATTGTCTCATTTCATTTGTATAAACTTCATCATAACAATACATTTTATAATCGATCTCTGCCACCATGGCTGTAGTTCAAGATTTCACATGTGACTATAAAACAAATATAGAACAAACTTTAAATCATTATAAATCAGATATTTCACGACCAGTATTATTAATGAAAAGAAATTAATTTTTACGAATCATTTTAAATAACTTTCAATGAAGTTTTACAACAACAACAACAACAACAACAACAACAACAACAACAATAATAATAATAATAATAATAATAATAATAATAATAATAATAATAATAATAATAATAATAATAATAATAATAATAATAATAATAATAATAATAATAATAATAATAATAATAATAATAATAATAATAATAATAATAATAATAATAATAATAATAATAATAATAATAATAATAATAATAATAATAATAATAATAAATCTTTATTTTTAGATGTGGGTTTGAACATGGATCATTTATATACACATCATTTTAGCTGTTGGTTGCACAATCCAAAATTTGAGAATAATCATTAGTTAAAATCTTGTATTTTTTAAAGCCTCAAATTGTTTTTTCATAATTTTCTGACATTTAATATCAAGCATTTTAAATAGTATAGTTATTGCCATTTCACAAATTTATTTAGACTAAACAGTTTAATTAAGTAAGGCTAATATTTCATTTTTTAAACAACTTGACAACAAGATGGAGGGAGCAGACTTTTTATTGACAATTTTTATCAGACATTCGTTAAATTCAAGAATATTACACTACAGAAACATTTTTCATTAGGGGTGGGGACTTTGTTTATATTTCTGAAAAGAGGTGCTTAAACATTTTTTTTCTTAAAACTATTTAAACAAAATTCTTACAAAATGAAATAATATAGACCAACTCTATACATAAATACTTATACAAAATATTACCAATACAAAAGATTGTTTTATCAATTAACAATACTTTTCATAATTCATTTTCAAAGTATATATCTAAAGAGGGAGAGCACTTTAATTCATTTGCAAATTCTATGGTTTAGCATAAATATAAATATGTTTATCTTTACATTATCAGGCCCCCAAATATATAATTACACAATTGTTTAACTAGCAAATTTCTTTTTCCATAAGATTTCTTTCTTTTCATTCTGGTTAATGATGAAGTTGCAGATTAGCTAGGACTGAATTCGGTTCAGGTTTATATTTTATTGCAGACATCAAAGGTGATATAAATCCATAACTTATGGCAGTATTATCTATATATGGAATTAACTTAGTGAAAGTTTAACTAACTTTTTGCAGTTGCATAAGCTGATGATAAAGAACTTGCTGGTTGGTTCTTCTCAGAAAAAAAATATGTGTGTGTTTAAATGCTTGAAGGTTTGTGATAATAAAATTTGAACATTTAATATTATCAATATAATATTTAAATATTCCAACACTAAGATAATGAACAGTTGATATTCATTTCTAAACACTTTCTTCAATTGTGTTTCTTAATATTATCCATGCTAGTACTGTCACTGGTCAGGCCAGCAACACCTGAAGAAGATGAGAGAAAATTACCTCCCAAAACATTGTGTTTATACTAACCTGTTTGCTGTGATATTACTAACAGTTGGTGAATATACTAACTTGTTCGCTGTGATATTGTATGCATTTGGAATATTTAAATAAAATTAAACTTTTCTAAAGACTTTCAACACACATGTTAGATGATGGAAATAGTCCAATATAAAAATACAATTAATTATATTACATTAAATAAAAATATTTAAGTGTAATTTTTCCTACTCTAACACTAATAAAACTTAATACTGAAACAGTAAGGTCTGCTTTTCAGATCTTCGTTTCACCTTTTCTCACCTACTTCCTACCCTCATACCTTAGTTTGAACCCCAATCTATCATAGTGTGTCTGCAATACACTTATATACTGAAAATCCCGCCTAATTTTAAACCACGAGCACAATGCTCGTATTATATATATAACTTATTCCCAAATAAAATAAAATATTATGAATTATGTATTTGTTCACATAATTTACATTTATTAAAAAGTAAGTTATATAAGTCGTAATTGCGCACACACTATGATATCCATTTTAAAACATATCAAAATTATAAATTGTTAAAGTTATTTTGTTTGAATCTATTTACAAATATATTACCGTCGTAATATAATTTGATTTAAAATAAAATTCATTTAGTAAATATTCGTTTAGTAAATAGATTCAAATATTGCAATTTAAAAAGTAAAATCATTTTCTTTAATTTAATAAAAGTTATTCCAAATATTTCTGTTAAAATAAATGAGGGACAATAGTTTAATTAGTAAATGATGTATAAGTTTATCTAAAAACAGCAGATGTCCACTTAAGGTTTTCTTTAATTAATAAAAGTAATTTTTAACTAAATCTAGTTTGTAATTCGAATGTCGACAGGGAAATTAACAAAAGAAATTAATTAATGTTGAATTCCTTTAGACATTCCGATGATTTAATTACAGCTGATAAGTCCGATATTTTTGTAATGCTCCAGGGCAGTTCTATTGTTAAATTCTACTATAAAAAGGAGTTTTTTCTTTTGTTCTCCAGTTAGTTGTTTTTTATTCTAATGTGTCTAAGAGAAATCATTCTGTGTTCTATTCTAATAATTTGCTAACCTTGACATGTCAGAGTAGAGGCATTAAGATGGCTATGTCCCCTCGGAATAGCCTGCCGCTGCTCCATACCATTGGAAATTATCACATGGACCCCGGAACTGCTGCTGCCACTGCCAAAAATATGAACATTCCAGATTTTGCTGCTGAATTATAAAACCTGCTGAACATCTACCTTCCAATGCATCTCCAGGGGTAACCTAAATTAACCCAAGAGCTCTTGTGATAACTAACATGCTATAGCTATTTAAAATTGTTTTTCTTATATTTCACATAACTTCATTATGTATTTCTTTAACGTGTTTAAATATACTCAACATTTTGCTCTCTATCCTTGGGTTAATATTTTCTATTTATAAAGCTTTCTTTTATTTTATTATGATAATGTGTCAGAATCGTCTTTGACCGAGTGAACTATTCCCTTTATTGAAAGTAAGATGCCGCTATTAAGGCATATTTTAAATTTATAATTTTCCAATTTTATTATCTTGCAAATCACTCGTTCGAGGGCGATTCTTTTCTTTAATATAATATAATCACATAGTTTAAAATCTACATGTTATTGATTTTAATCTAATATAAGAGTATGTGCGAAGTCAATGATTAAATGTGTCCCCTAATGCATAATTGCATATATAAATCTATACTTACTTTTCAAACCCGCAAGCATGCATTTTCTTATTTTAATTACCATGTTCTACTTTAATTATAAAGTTCATCATTGACGTCAAGAATGTGCGGACCCTTTTTAAATGAATTTCGGGGAATTTGATTGGGCATTTCTCTTAATTCAAGTAAAACCCATTCAGTATGTTTTATATACTCTAGTCTCGTATTGCTGGTACATGAATTGGTTGTTGAGACCGCTTTGTTTTATTTTTCCAAGAATTCTTTACACGGCTAAGGCCGTTCTCTCCACGCTTGCGGTTTCCAGGCAGAGGGTGTCCCAAATGACACCCCTGGGAATTAAACACAATCGTCACACAGTCGCTAAGTTTTGGCTGTTCATCAAAATACTTTCCTACGGGTTAGCGGCGAGACGCCCTCCGTAATCATTCCGGATATTCGATATTGTTTTATTTTATATTTATTTTACAAAGCATCTGTGACTTAAACGGGTCACACCCTCCAACTTTAATAAATTCATTATCAGCAATACTGACCTCCCAATGTAACTATTATTATTATTCTCAAATAAATGCTTTGATCACAGTCCCACTTTGTTGCTTAACAAGCATTGTCCATGCTATTCTCGAAATCAATGAATATTTTAGAACACTTAATTTCAAATATTTTCTTAAACTTGTATACTTACTCAAAGCACCTCGCACATGTTCCTATCTCGTCAAGCACATTATCGTAATGCTATTAGCCCAAGGAATAGAATATATCACTTTGTTTTAAAACCTTTTGTCATTTATTGAAATATAATGCCAACAATTATTTAATACGCGTCCCTGTCTCATATAAGCAGACAGTGGCATTATATCTATATTTATATAAATAAATTGTGTGAAATTATTTAAAACTAAATTTGATCTCTTATTTTATTTGATTCCTATCACTGTCTCGGTCTATATATATATATATATTTTCTGCATTTCTTTTGTAAATCCATAGACGTTAATTAGCCACCCAAACTTCTTTTAGTATAGAGTCTTTTGTTTCTCCCTGACCACCAGGCACTGGTCAAAGGTCATACTAGTAGTGGCATCAGATGCATTGTCATGTAGATGGCACTGTGAAATTTGGGCTTTAGATTCGAACTTAGTATATCTAGAAGGCAACCCCTTTTAGAATGTTCAGTTTCATGTCTGGGGTTTGAATTCTGCAGTGTGTTAGCGAGATAGACGATTCTGACCGTTACATAGTAAATTTTTTATTTCCGGGTTCATGGCTTGCCCAAACGTGGAGCTTTGAATATTTAAACACCCACATTCCTGTAGATCTTAATTATTTAAACACCCACATCCCTGTAGCTTAATTTTAGCATTTTGTTTCGTATGTAATCACTCAAATCCTTTATATTTTTGATATATAATATTTTTCAAACTCTATATTATCTATTTGCGTGTATATTTCTTATATTTTGTTTGACTCGGGCATTCAATTACTTATCCTATATAATCAGAACTTGTCAAAACATGCTATAGTGCGAAACGAGCCATCTGTATTATCTGTATTTATTGTTTCACTTAAATCACACTATGTAAGCATAGCGTAAATTACTTAATTATTGTCCCAAGTGAATATTGTGACAATTATGAATATTTCAAATATTGTATTTTACTCTCAAAATAAAGTTTTATCGGCTCAATGTGCAAGATAGCATAATAATAATTTTGTACGGTAATGACCTAGATATAATAGGCTATCGTATGGAATTCAGAAATAATTATAAATCAAATGTTGTAATCAATAAAAAAAAATGTGAATGTTTTAACAAGTGCCCGTAGTTAAATGGAATTATTTAAAATTAATTTTGGGAAGCTAACAGTCTATGGATATTTTTAACTGGTGACATGGTGCCCAAGGGTAATTTCACTAAACGGAGTTACTTCTAAAATAAATTTTGTCACCAGGCTCAATTCTTTTGTATGAAATTTGTTTTTTTAACATGTGTAAATTTTTCTTAGACCAAATAATGAGACGTGAATCGGATCAATAATTATGTAAATAAATATATATGTTTGCAAATCTTAAATAAGAGGGAACGAAATAATTATACCCGGATCTAGTGAAGGTTAACATATATAAATAAAATTGCTTGAGTTTAAAAATATATATGTTAGCGAAATATTTTGACAGATAGAATTTAAGAGATTTTTTTATATATACGGGCAGTTAAAAATATATATGCTGGCAGCAGATTTAAACAAAAAATTTTTGCAGTAATAAAAGGGTAGTAGTCGGGGGTTTTAGTGATAAACATAAAAGCAGCAATTAGGCCAACAGAACCGAGAGGGAGATAGCCCATTAGCCATTAATAAAATTTGAAGTCAAACGTAATAATCGCAGAGAATCTAACAAAGAAAAATAATAATAGTATTTTTTTAACCGTATTAGTTTTAGTAAGCTCAACGTAAAACCATTTTAAAAATTTTCTTATCAGTGCTATACATTGTTTTAAAAGTACACCTATTCGTTTAAAAAAAATTTTTGAGGATATATTAAATAGTAAAATAAAATAAAAGGAAAAAAAATCATCATCGATCACGGTAACATCCAAGGCCATGGAGGATACGGATACTAATGAGGTCCGTTTCCGGACTATTATAGAATTGTTTAAGCAAGGTGAAGAAAGAGTGAAAAGACGGGCAGAAGAAAGCCAAAGGAGAGGTGAGGAACTTAGAGTGCTGTACAGGCTCCTCCCTGGATGGCAAGAGATGGCAGATAAACTCCTGAACCAGAAAGTTGAGACAAATGATTCTGCAAAGAAGACTGATACACCAGACCTGGGACCTCGAACTCAGCCAACCCAGCTCAACACTAGAATATTCCATGAAGTAAAAAAATGTCCCAAACTTTCTTTGGAAAGAGTACTTCCATTAAATGATGTCCAGGACACAGGACATCAAACCCAGCTAACCAAGCTTCGTCACATAAAAATTTTTCACTAAGTCAAAAAATGTCCACAACTGTATTTAGATGAGATATTTCCAGCCAAGAATGTACGGGACTTATGGATTCAAACCCAGCTAACCATGCTTACCACCAACATCAAAGGACGTAAAGAAAACCAGGAAAATTTCCCACCTGATATAGCAAGAATATATCGGATAAAAAAATAGTGAAAACAATGATGGCACTGGATTTCAGCCCATGGGCCAAGGAGCCACCAGATAAGGCAAATAATTGCAACAGCTTAAAGCTTCAGTTATTAACCACCACTCTGGATTTCAGTCCCTGGGCCAAAGAACTGCCAGACAAGGTAAAGAGACCTGATAATCCAAGACTGCATTCATCAAATTATAAAAACAGTTATTACCCACCAGACCCAGGATTATAGTAGTTTTTTAAAACAAAAAAATAAAATAAAAATGGACATGTCACAGTATAAATGAGCAAGGAGATAGGATATGACCAATATTAAACTTGTAAAACATTAAATAAAATTTTGTTGAAAGAGGGGGGGGAGATAATAGAAAATGTTCGCTAGATGGTAGATTTATTAATATGATCCGGGTATATAATTCAGTTTTGTTTCTTCATTATATTTATATCCTGTACATTATGGGTTATCTTGTAAATTTTTTTTATGCAGGCTTCATAGGTGGACACCTGTTGTAAGATCTTTTTTTTTAACAATTTTTTTTTGTTCCATCACTAAGGGAATGTGAAACAGTAAGGTCTGCTTTGCAGATCTTCGTTTCACCTTTTCTCACCTACTTCCTACCCTCATACCTTAGTTTGAACCCCAATCTATCGTAGTGTGTCTGCAATACACTTATATACCAAAAATCCCGCCTAATTTTAAACCACGAGCACAATGCTCATATTATATATATAACTTATTCCCAAATAAAATAAAATATTATGAATTATGTATTTGTTCACATAATTTACATTTATTAAAAAGTAAGTTATATAAGTCGTAATTGCGCACACACTATGATATCCATTTTAAAACATATCAAAATTATAAATTGTTAAAGTTATTTTGTTTGAATCTATTTACAAATATATTACCATCGTAATATAATTTGATTTAAAATAAAATTGATTTAGTAAATATTCGTTTAGTAAATAGATTCAAATATTGCAATTTAAAAAGTAAAATCATTTTCTTTAATTTAATAAAAGTTATTCCAAATATTTCTGTTAAAATAAATGAGGGACAATAGTTTAATTAGTAAATGATGTATAAGTTTATCTAAAAACAGCAGATGTCCACTTAAGGTTTTCTTTAATTAATAAAAGTAATTTTTAACTAAATCTAGTTTGTAATTCGAATGTCGACAGGGAAATTAACAAAAGAAATTAATTAATGTTGAATTCCTTTAGACATTCCGATGATTTAATTACAGCTGATAAGTCCGATATTTTTGTAATGCTCCAGGGCAGTTCTATTGTTAAATTCTACTATAAAAAGGAGTTTTTTCTTTTGTTCTCCAGTTAGTTGTTTTTTATTCTAATGTGTCTAATAAAAATCATTCTGTGTTCTATTCTAATAATTTGCTAACCTTGACATGTCAGAGTAGAGGCGTTAAGATGGCTATGTCCCCTCGGAATAGCCAGCCGCTGCTCCATACCATTGGAAATTATCACACGGACCCCGGAACTGCTGCTGCCACTGCCAAAAATATGAACATTCCAGATTTTGCTGCTGAATTATAAAACCTGCTGAACATCTACCTGCCAATGCATCTCCAGAGATAACCTAAATTAACCCAAGAGCTCTTGTGATAACTAACATGCTATAGCTATTTAAAATTGTTTTTCTTATATTTCACATAACTTCATTATGTATTTCTTTAACGTGTTTAAATATACTCAACATTTTGCTCTCTATCCTTGGGTTAATATTTTCTATTTATAAAGCTTTCTTTCATTTTATTATGATAATGTGTCAGAATCGTCTTTGACCGAGTAAACTATTCCATTTATTGAAAGTAAGATGCTGCTATTAAGGCATATTTTAAATTTATAATTTTCCAATTTTATTATCTTGCAAATCACTCGTTCGAGGGTGATTCTTTTCTTTAATATAATATAATCACGTAGTTTAAAATCTACATGTTATTGATTTTAATCTAATATAAGAGTATGTGTGAAGGCAATGATTAAATGTGTCCCCTAATGCATGATTGCATATATAAATCTATACTTACTTTTCAAACCCACAAGAATGCATTTTCTTATTTTAATTACCGTGTTCTACTTTAATTATAAAGTTCATCATTGACATCAAGAATGTGTGGACCCTTTTTAAATAAATTTCAGGGAATTTGATTGGGCATTTCTCTTAATACAATAAAACCCATTCAGTATGTTTTATATACTCTAGTCTCGTATTGCTGGTACATGAATTGGTTGTTGAGACCGCTTTGTTTTATTTTTCCAAGGATTCTTTACACGGCTAAGGCCGTTCTCTCCATGCTTGCGGTTTCCAGGCAGAGGGTGTCCCAAATGACACCCCTGGGAATTAAATGCAATCATCACACAGTCACTAAGTTTCAGCTGTTCATCAAAATACTTTCCTACGGGTTAGCGGCGAGACGCCCTCCGTAATCATTCCGGATATTCGATATTGTTTTATTTTATATTTATTTTACAAAGCATCCGTGACTTAAACGGGTCACACCCTCCAACTTTAATAAATTCATTATCAGCAATACTGACCTTCCAATGTAACTATTATTATTATTCTCAAATAAATGCTTTGATCACAGTTTCACTTTGTTGCTTAACAAGCTTTTGTCTGTGCTATTCTTGAAATCAATGAATATTTTAGAACACTTAATTTCAAATATTTTCTTAAACTTGTATACTTACTCAAAGCACCTCGCACATGTTCTTATCTCGTCAAGCACATTATCGTAATGCTATTAGCCCAAGGAATAGAATATATCACTTTGTTTTAAAACCTTTTGTCATTTATTGAAATGTAATGCCAACAATTATTTAATACGTGTCCCTGTCTCATATAAGCAGACAGTGGCATTATATCTATATTTATATAAATAAATTGTGTGAAATTATTTAAAACTAAATTTGATCTCTTATTTTATTTGATTCCTATCACTGTCTCAGTCTATATATATATATATATATATATTCTGCATTTCTTTTGTAAATCCATAGACGTTAATTAGCCACCCAAACTTCCTTTAGTATAGAGTCTTTTGTTTCTCCCTGACCACCAGGCACCGGTCAAAGGTCATACTAGTAGTGGCATCAGATGTGTTGTCATATAGATGGCGCTGTGAAATTTGGGCTTTAGATTCGAACTTAGTATATCTAGAAGGCAACCCCTTCCTAGAATGTTCAGTTTCATGTCTGGGGTTTGAATTCTGCAGTGTGTTAGTGAGATAGATGATTCTGACCATTACAATACTACAATTAGTATATGAAATGATAATAAAAACTATAGTTATTAAAACTCCAACTCTCCATAAATTTTAAATTAAAAAAGTTTATTTTCTTCATTCCAATACTTTTATAGAAATTACTTGGCACTTGTTGCTTAGTGACGCTACTGTCCATAAGCTTTAGAACAAAAATTTCTCTTCTCCTGGCATGGCACGTAAATCATAAATAATAAAAAAAGTGAAAATGAAGTCAACTTTTGAACCCAAAAATATTTTGAAGAATAATTATTAATCCTGTTATAAAAGTCTATAAAACACAGTCTATTTTCTGCAGCTTTCCAGGAACAATAATTATTAAATGTGATATCACTTAAAAAAGTTTTAAAAATAATGTCCAGAGTTTTTACCATTCACTTGGATCCTATGGGCTTTAGATGCATCAGTTGTCATCGATAAAAATCTATGTGTATTTTTATAGAAAATACATATTTTATATTTCATTTAAAAATATCATTTCATAGCAACTCAGAGAAACTCATTTATAAAGTTATATTTCTTTAGTCAGGATAATGTATTTTTAATTACCCATTTTTTTCTTTTCTGATGAATAAGTTTTTTTTAAAAAAAAACAATTTTTATAATATTAAATAATTTACAATCATTTTAATAATGACCTGTCATAAAATTATGTCATAATAATATCATCTTTTCTATTTAATCATTTTCCAAGAGAAGTTTGTAATAAACTTTTTAAAGATATTTTCTTTTAAAAATATTCACTGCAACATTTTTTAAAAAAAAATATGTGTAGTTATTAATGTAAGCATAAATGGTATCTTCTATTTCTAGGTTCATTATTAAATTCATTTTCAACTTTTTTCAAAAAATATTAAAATTTAAGTTTTTTTTCCATGTAACTGTTTCTTCTCTACATAAAATTGTTTATCTTTCAAATATAATGCAGAAACGTGCTTGTCCTTTGAAAAATAATATTTGTGCTCAACATTCTTGCCAATGTCCAAAGTATTAAAAATAAATAATGATATATTTTTTTCCATAATATATTTAAAATTATACATTCCTTTATTAGCTGTACTTTTGTCATTAATTTTTTTGAATATGTTATCATTGGTATTAAATCAATATTTTACCGTGATATTGGCTTAAGCTTCATTAAAATAACTGGAAGAGAATTTTCTTAATTTAGGGCTGCATTGTTACTTTAACTTAGTAAATTATTAATCCTCCAAAACTTTTCTTTAAAAATGATATTCCGATGTTAATATATGATAATAATATTGATAATAGTATGTTATTAAGAGAGTTATTAAATTATTAAGCAAGAAATTAAGTTATTAAGCCAAAAAAATGAGAGCATTACTTTTATTCAAAATTGAACTGACAATTTGATTGGCTATTTAATCTTTAATTTATGATCTAATTTACATATTAGTCAAGCTTATGTAATTAAAATTTAGAAATAAAAATCATGTCTCATATTAAATATTCAATATTATTACAAAATTAATGTTATACTTTCACTTAAATTAAACATTTTAAAATAACATTTTTAAATAGTACTTTATTAATTTATTCAATATTTAATTTTAATGTATTTATTTTTTAAAATTTAACTTTACTAACTATACTTATTTTAAAGCTATTCAAATAGATAATTTTTATAACATTTATTTTCATGATACACAAATGTTTCAATTTTTTTTTAAATCTAAAGCAATTTTAATACTTTTTTAGAAACCTTGTAAACACAAAGTATGTGTGTCTACTTGTCACATGACTTTTTAAAACCAGACAGAATGTATCATTTTTTTATAATTATTGTCTGAAAACAGAACTGTCTAAACATTTTATTACAAAATATTACATTAAAAAATATTAAAATATAATGATACAATTTGGAATAGGTAAATTTTGATATTATTTAAGTAATAACAAATTAAATACATTTGTCTGCCATAAAATATTATACTTTTAATAAATAATTTATAACATAAACATTAAATCTAATTCTTTTTATTTAAACTACATTAGTTTATTTAATTTTAAGTCATTATTTTAAAATTATCTTTTAGCACTTAGTTTAATAGGACTTTTAGTATCTTGTTTCACTATGACCAGTTTTCCCAACCATACAAAAACTACAATATTTAGCTTTACTTTATTATTTTCACATATTAACATAGTTTTTTTATATATTTGCAACTATCAACTCTATTTTAACACAGTCTTATATAATATTATCAACATTATATAGCATTTATACTATTTAAGTTTTAACCTTAATTTAAAATTTTTCAAAAATTAATTTAGTAAACCTAGTAAAAATGGTACAATATATATATATATTGTGCCGGTCAAAACATGTTTATCCATCTAACATGAGCTGGAACTCACAAAATGTACTTCAAACCCAGTCAAGCCCAAGATTTAGGTCAAGGACCAGGTTGGATTTGAACCCACTCTCTAAGCTCCAGATATAACACCTAATGAATAACATAATAGTGATGGCACATGAGAATTAATCTTAATCTGGCTGACTAGCAAAGCTGAGCAAAACAATGAGACATCTATTAACTATTACTATATTAAAATATACATAAGCATGGCTCTAATATGTGGAAATGGAGACAAGAAGGAATTTGAACTACTCAAATAAGTTAGACAATAAAATATTTTAATATCCTGACAAATTATTATTCATTTATTGATTAATTATATACATTAGTGTGTGCTTGAATGAGCAAGCGGTAGATAATTACATAATGTCATTCACACTATTATTTCCCATATGCTTTTTATTAGCTAAATAATATATATTATAAATAAGCACACATCTTTGGTGGGTCTAATATTAAAATGCCAATCTAATATTAGAAAGAAGAATTCATATAAAATTGTTATTAATGCTTTGGATTACGGTTCTGAAACATGGTGACTAACATTATTTAGGGGAGCATTTCAAAATTCATTATACATATGATATAAACTATTTTCACACCATTGAGGTCATGAAAATAAACAAAATATATTTGAAAGATTATATTTGAAACTATGACAAAATACTTAATGAAAAATTATTTTAACAATAGTAAGACAAATGCTTTATTTTTTCTAAGGCATATACTCTTAAATATAAAAATAAGTTACGATGGTGAGATTGTATGATAAGATTGAAATAACATTAGTAATTAATCTAGCTATTAATATTTGGCATTGATATATGTTTTGAGCAGAGCACATTTTAATATTAGAGCATTAAAACTGGGTCATGAAGCAAAAGAAATACTAATGCAAATAAGTTTGCAGTGCTGGCATAATAGCCTAAAATAACTAAGAGGAAAAGGTGGTGCTTCTGGATAAAAAATGAAACCTCACACCCCCTTCTTGGGTATTGCTTAGAGAAAAGTGGATAGGCATGGCATGGTCTAGACTTTTGCTGGTATAACCGATGCAAGAGGCCTTTTATCTATGAAGTGAATATGCATAGCATGTGCCAAACTTACGGGATCACTGCCAGAGGCATTTTATACCAAATAAATATGATTCTGGATAGCTCAACTATCTACGGAATGAGATATGAGAGGAAATCCATGGGTTTGAACATGTCGCAACCCCCAGATTAGAAGACTAGAAGCATGTAGTATATATATATATATATATATACACGAAGATATGCTAAATGTCAGAAATGCAGTAATGATACATGTCGCTAACAACATTGAATAAATTTTACTGCTTTAAAATAAATGACCCTTGTTTGAATACTATAATACGCAATGCAATTATAATATATATAGAGAAAGAATATATCATTTAATAAAATATACATTAAGATTTTACCTAGTAAAAAAAAACAAGATTTACCCCCATCCCTTTTCTGCTATTTTTAAATAAATCAATCACACCTTCGTGATTTTTATAACAACTGGAATATTTAAATACTATATTTGATATTTTAAGAGTATGAAAAATGAAGTAAGATTAGCAGTTATATATAGAAAACAAATTATAAGTCACCCTTTCAGAAATGAATAAATAATATTTTAAAATCTTAAAGCATTAATTAGCTATAGATAATCCAGAGTTAAACAAATATACTTTTATAATAAACCAACATAAAATGTTGACTCGTAAAAAACAAACAAACTGGCGAGCATATTAATTTATAATGAATTACATATATATTTTAAGGAGATGTTAATAACCTTTGAATGAAGGTTTAGAAGAAGGAAAAAAATAACAGAAAAGATTTTTAGAAATTAAACTTGCCAGGTTGTGAGATTGGCAATTTAATAATAATATGAGTATACATATAAAATCAAGTTATAAATAACTATAAATAATTGACTGCACCAAAGTTAAAGAAAGTTAGAGCATATGAGAGAAAATTAGATTTATAAAATCATTTAAGAGCAAAAATCATTTAAGAGCAATTAAATTTACATATTAATTTAAAGGATAGATTGAACAATACGTTAGAAATCTTGATAGCAGGATTTGAGATTAGTAAAGCTAGATTCATTTTCAAATAGTAGGATAAAAGTTACCTTGCACAAATTTAATAAGTCTATTTTCAAAGTACGGCTCATGCATGGCAAATTGAGGATCCAAATGACTTCTTCTTGGTGACAGCGAGCTTCTCTATTAGCATTTTTAAAAGTTCTCCATCAGATCTTTACTTTCTTTCAGGGCAGCAGTTATATGGTACATTAGTTGGGAAAATGACCCACCAGAGTCAGCAAGAGGGTGGATTTACGACTACATCATTTTAGATTTCAAGTGATGTGTAGTATGTTTACAATCCGATCTTTCAATAGTATCTAATCTCTCCTGTGATTCCAAATTCAGTTATTTTATACCTTTTCTCTTATCAGTTGTTTTTGAAAGATGCAATTGTAAGATAACGTCCAAAAATAAATTCAAATCTATTTCCAAATTAAAAATAGATTTGGCAACATGTTTTCTACAAAAGAAAATCTTTAATCTACTTAATCCCATTTATTTTAAGTAAAACTTTAATTAAAAAAATACCTCCCTTTAATTATTTTTGGACAATTAACAACAGTCACATCTTCCATATTGGATTTTATAAAAAATATACAGTTTAATAGAAAAACAAGCAATTTACAAAGAAAATTTAGGTCCCTGTATTAAATAATCCAAAATTTTAAATCATATCAATATATCTGGCATGAAAATCTTAGCAAGTGGCTTTAAATAAAGACTGTTCTGGATGCACTAGGAAATCTGCTTGAGTGGAGTTGAGATTTCAAACCCAGTATAGGCTTTTACTAGGGATAAAATAATAATTTTATCAATTTCATTATTAACTGGGAGATATATATTGCTATTTTATTATTGTTGAACAGCAATTGAAATAAACAAACAAATAAAATAAATTTATTAAATCTTGTAAAACAAATGGTTCTAGTCAATTCCTTAAGCATATTTTTAGTAGTGAATCCAAAACTGCCTTACATATTGTGAGTAGTTGTTTAAAATGAAGGTATTAATATATTCACACTAAGATTATTGGTCAATTTGTTACCATAATGCCTTATAAAACAAGTTATATATAATTTAACAAAGTTGTAGGGGGATGGATTAAGAAAAAGAGAACTAAACAACAACAGACTTCAACTCTGATCTTCTAAAATAAGGAGGAAAAAAGCTAAAAATCAGACAAATTTGGAATTTAATTGAATAAGGATGATAATATATTGTTATTAAAATGATTGAATAGAAAATCTAAAAGCCTTGCTATAATTTCAATATCATTTTTCCATCGATTGATGATTCCAAAGTCATACTAAAAAATACAAATGAAAGCCATGTGGAAAAGTCCTTACCTAAATAAAGATTACTTCAGATAGAGAACAATTCAAGAAAATGTAAGAAATTATTTTTATTTTATTGATAATGGTTAATTTTCAGATTTTAAAATGATGCATAAATTATTTGGACTTAAAAGAAAAAGTTGACAATATTGATTTCTGCGCATGCTATTATTATTATTTAGAAGAAAACTATGCATGCTTGTGAATTAAAATCTCAAGAAAAAATAATTCAAGATAATTTTGAAGATAAGTATTATGATATATATAATAAATAAATCAAAAAGTCATGTTTGAAATCATCTAAAGTTTAATAAAGTAAAAGGAAAATGTATAAATTGATTGTTTATTCATATTAAGAAATAAAAACTCATCTGCAAATTTTGTTTTTAGTGTGAACTTGTGTAATGATAGAAATGAACGATTACAGTTTAATTAAAAATGCTAAGGACATTGTATTTATAATTGGACAAATTTGTCTTAGTACTGTTAAACAGTTATTACTTTACCAATGGAAATGTAATTAAATAAATATTTACTTTTAAAGTTTTCTGTGCAATGCGTATAATTAAGATTTTTTTTTTAAAAAAAAAGTCTGATAAATATCCCAATTACTTAGTGTTACAAATATTACCGTGGAGGAAAGAATAGAATCAATAAAGAATTTAAAAAAAATTAAATATATTAACTGAAATAAAATTTTAAAGTCATTTTCAAGGAAAATTATCTGGATTAAAACATGAATAAACTGATTCTAGTTATACTATACTTGAAACATTTAAATCTTGTCTCACAATGTAATACCGAATAAATCAATAAATGTATTTAAAAATGTTTGTTTTGAACATTATAATCACCTATAAAGTTATTAAGAAAAATTATCTAGAGAAAAGTGGATAAACTAATTTTAATTATGCTACACTTGAAACATTGGAATTTTAATTTTACTATATTGACATCGGTAAACAAACCATTAAATAATTTTATTGCCTTTGGAAAAGTGCTTAAATAGTGTCTTATTTAGGATCGAATAGGATAATCATAAAGTATATATATATATATACATTATTTGGGAGTGTTTACTCATCATAATATCAGTTCTTATCATTTTAACTCACAAGGATGAAATAACTTGGATGAATAAGATAAAATTTAATGGAAAAAAATGTTATTATATTTTTTTTATTATTGCTATGTCAGTTTATAATACTTACATCATGTGTTATTTGGAAATTTTGTTTTTAAACATATATGTTTTTTGTGGTATAAAATATATATTGAATTAAAGAAAAAAAAGATGTGTAAAATATATACATCTATTTTTATTTTTTCCAGTTAAGGAAAAACATATTATATATATATATATATATATATATATATATATATATATATATATATATATATATATATATATATATATCATTCATCTAGACAGAGAGGAAGAGAGATTTATTTCTCGTATTTTTTTAAACAGATTTTAATATTTTATTAAAGGTGAACAAACAGATATTTTGTCAAAGATATATTACAGCCCTAATTGCTTTCTTATATAAAAAATTGATATAAACCTTTTCATTTTGTAATTTTTTTTAAAAATGAACTTGTCCACTTTGAATATAAATGCAGGTCAATCTTTATTGTTTACATGCATTGTGCTTGCTCTAACAAAGGTATAATTGTCATTTAAAAATAATTAATGATCATTTAACATATATTTTGGTTTGCCTGTTAATAAATTAATGTTTCTGCATTGTGAAATGGAATATATATATATATATATATATATATATATATATTATACCTTCCCCCCTTTTGCGTCGTCTTATAACTTTTATAAACCTCACTTATATAACATCAATAAAATATTTAATATTTATAATAACGACGCAATACAGAACTTTGTACCTCCCTCTTACACAAAATCCTATCATGGCGCTGTCGGTACCTTGGGTAGAGTGGTCAATATCATTTGCAAACATTCGCCAATAATATTAACCTTTTAACCGCTAATTTTATTATTGGTTGTATGAGATAAAAATCAAATCTCTTAATTGGCCAACTCACAAACTGAAGACAAAGCCTATTGTTAAAACATATTCGCCTATAATATTAAATTCAACTAAGATACGTTTATAAAAAGTATATTATTAATTTTTCAGGTTATGAAGAGAATGAAAGTTCTTTCAAAAATAAATTGCTATTTATTTATTCTAAAATATTCAATTTCGGCAACATAAAAGCTATAATATAAACAAAAAGATCGACTTTTACGTTATAGAAAAGTAAATATTTCTTTTTACTACAGCTTCAATATTTTTACAAAAATCTTCGATATTTTTCGAAAATAATTTTGTTTTTTTTAGTTTATTTTTTAAAAATTATTTTTAATTTGTCAAATTATCCTTTTTTTAATACTTAAATCACATTCGAAATGAAAATCTCAGCGTTTATCTTTATTTCCTTTGATCAGGCGGTTTCTTTGTTTTTTCCAGCCAATCAGAATGTCTTTGTCAGCTGAGAACTGGCTGAGAGCCAATCACTAATAAGCTTCTTTCTTTGTTTAGCTTTAAATGCAGTTTTTTTTTTATTTTTTACTTGTAAAAGAATTTGGAAGAGGGCACCATCTTATAGAGCTTTTAAAAATCTATTTAAAAACATATTGAACAAATATTTTCATATAAAAACTTGCAGAGTTAGAGTGATGTCAGATGTCTATGAGGTGCCTCGTAAGAGGCAGGAAAAGGGTTAATACTTGTTTACTAGATTACACATTAGCCAACCAAACTATTTATTTAAAGGAAAAAATCCAATGGGCGCCAGCCGACCTTTGTCGACAAGTCTGCCTGACCAATACGATCTAGTACCCGCTCCCGCTAGCTCAGCTAAAACAATCAATAAAATACAAAATCCACCTACTTAAAAAAATCAATTTACGAATCTTTCTCTGCGCTAGTTTTCTCGCTTCCTTTCCCAAATTCTAATTTAAAATTTATTTCACTCTCATAATCTCATAGGATATTCATATCCCATTTCTAAACTAAAATTCATTATTATAACATTTATTATTTATTTGATCTATGATATTTATTTCCCTTTTTTTTATAAGTAATCACTAACCCATTAAATCTCCGTTTACGCTGTTTCACTTCATTTGGTTTTATAATATAATTAATTACACTTTTGCTCAAGTTTAGATAATATTTAATATAACCAAAATATCATATTATACATACATTTAGAAAATAATTATACGCACACAAATATATTTGAAATCACAATAAAAATCCTTGGATAATGGAGCTAAAGACAATTAGTAATTATTGTTCGTAACATAAAGTTCAGAGTTTATTATTCCATACATTACTACGGCTTTTAATTAGTGAATTAAGAATAAAATAAATATTACCTAGCATTCTTTTTTATGCCTAGTTCCGAGCGTAGCTTCTGATAGTATTTCCTTCGGTCAGTTAGCGCTAACTCTTTGCAATCCTTTTCCCGATGTCATTGGGATCCTGTGGGCTTCACCATGGACACTCCGCTTCCTTCTTGTTTTACACGAACATGATCGACCTTCGAACTGTCTGCTGTTGGTATTGCAGGGAAGGATTCGGCCGGCTGTCCACACGATGGGTTTAACAATGCAGCATTATGTTTTATTTAACTTTGGACGTATATTAATAATATGAATATGAATTTAAGAATAAGTAACCGAACCGAATCAGAATCAAATTTTAATCATAATATCAAATTCAATCTAATAATTATAACAATAGAAAGTCCGCCCCTTTTATATTTTACGGTCCTTATCTTGCGGATTCAATCTACATTCTGAATTTCTGCTATTGGACAATTATTTCTTTTCTTTTGACTCTCTACACAGTTTCATTGGTCATTCTTTAGATGATTGCAAATTTCAATTTCTTTGTTAGAGTTATTTCACTAACTAGCCATTTAATGGAAATTTCTCATGTTTGTCATTAGCTCCCATTGTTTACTACATTCCTTTGATTACATATTTTTTTTTATTATAAGACAAAACAAACTCCACCTTGCTTTTTTTTTCTAAAAGCAATCTTAAATCAAATTTCAATTAAATCAAGTTTTAGTTAAATCAAGTTTTTAATTCTTTAAGTTTTATTTAAATGTGATTCTAAAATTATATCTTATAAAACTGTCTAATTTATGCTTTTAACGATAAACCCTTCTATGATAAAAAAAAAAATTTTTTTCTTATTTTACCCTACAAGACCTTTTATTTTTATTAAATATTTAAACAAATCTTTTATCAATTTATATTTCTCCAAAATTATGTGTAACTCCGAAGAAAACACACTCCTTCCTGATGTATCTCGGTACATTTCTCCATCCCCCCCTTTGAAACTAAAATATCAATCTGAAGGTTTTAGTTTCAACGTTTAACTTTATTCTTACTATACAATCCCCTCGATTTATTTTGATGGAAGTTCGTCCTTTCTTATTCTCCTGTGTCCGTGTTACTTGTTAAGTTTTCGGTCCCGTTATACCCATTTATTTATATATTTTTTTCTTTTTATTTACGCTCGATCAGGTGGTTCTCCCTTTCTGCCATGTGGGTCATTGTACCCATCCCATCTCCTATATCGATCTGGAGGTTCCCTAGCTAGATTGCCATAATCAACCTGTGTTAGAAATTCCGCCATTTCCTCCACTGACCGTCCATCTTTACTTAACATTAGCTGTTGTATGTTTGGCGGCATATTATTGCGTAGTGTTCTGATTATCTGACCATCTGACATAGGGAATGCCGTCAATGCCTTAAGTTTTGACACTTGTCGGTAAAAGAATTTCGCATACGTCTCTCCCCGCACATTTGAATATCTCTCATGGGATATTTTATACAGGATTCCGTCTTGCCTAGCTTCATTCCAAAATGCCCTTAACATAGCCCGTCTATATTCTCCGAATGTCTGTGGTTTCTTGTCCAAGGTATGCCACCAATCACATGCTGTCTCTTGGAGGTAACTACTGGCCACCGCAACCTTGTCCTCTTCCGGTAAACTTTTACTATGGAACAGATTACTCAGGCTTTCTAAATGTTTCAGCGGGTTTTCTCCTACCTCCGCTTTGAATACCGAAATGGTAAACTGCTTCTCCATAAATCTACTCGTCTGTTCACTGTGTCTATTCTCAATCTTAAAATCCTCATATTTCTGTTCTACCTGTCTTATTTTCTGCCCTGTGTCTCCCACTATGTCTTTACATATCTCCTTTACTTTAGTTTTTATATTCTTGGTGGTCTCTATTTCATTCTCTAAGTTCCCTAATTCCTGTCGCGTCGTTTCCTGGCTACTTATTAGGTCTTGACATATCTCTTCCATGCATACTATTCTCTCTTCTAGCTGGCTTTTCCCTATACTGCTTGACTCTTCCCTCAACTTCTATATTTTCTTTTAATTCTAATATTTCATGCCTTTCTTCTTCTACACCCTTTTTCATTACTCCTATCACTTCCTCGTATGCGTCCATTCTTGCTGTCAATTCCTGTTTCATTTCTCTCATCTCTGTCCTAAGTTCATTAATTTCCTGCTTCATTTCTTGTTGATTTTGTTTGATGTCTTCGCGTATCTCTTTCATCATGTTCATCAAAATTTGGAATGCACTTTCTTCCACTATTTGCAGATTTTTAAAAAATATCGGGCTTACTTCTGGCGTTGCCCTCCCATTGTTTCCACTTTCGTCCAATTTTTTTTCTTTTTTTTTAATAATAATAAACTTACGTACATACAACCAAAACCTAACCTTCCCAGTTCTTTTTTTTTATGCTAAAATTCCCCGGAGTGTCCCTATGCCTCCACGTTTTATATAATTGCAAAATCACTTTTACAGTTGTGCTGCTTATACCGTTTTCTAATCCTACTATCACGCTCCCTCCCGCTTCTTTTTACTAGCTATCACTTATGTCACTCATACACGACTCTGGCCACACCGCTTAAAACGTCCAGTCATGACTCACATCGGTCCTGCCATTCAAAACATTTAGTTTCGTTCCACATTGACGTGCCATTTATACCTTCCCCCCTTTTGCGTCGTCTTATAACTTTTATAAACATCACTTATATAACATCAATAAAATATTTAATATTTATAATAATGACTCGATACAGAACTTTGTACCTCCCTCTTACACAAAATCCTATCATGGGGCTGTCGGTACCTCAGGTAGAGTGGTCAATATCATTTGCAAACATTCACCAATAATATTAATACTCGTTTACTAGATTACACATTAGCCACCCAAACTCTTTATTTATTTAAAGGAAAAAATCCAATGGGCACCAGCCGACCTTTGTCGACAAGTCTGCCTGACCAATACGATCTAGTACCCGCTCCCGCTAGCTCAGCTAAAACAATCAATAAAATACAAAATCCACCTACTTAAAAAAATCAATTTACGAATCTTTCTCTGCACTAGTTTTCTCGCTTCCTTTCTCAAATTCTAATTTAAAATGTATTTCACTCTCATAATCTCATAGGATATTCATATCCCATTTCTAAACTAAAATTCATTATTATAACATTTATTATTTATTTGATCTATGATATTTATTTCCCTTTTTTTTTATAAGTAATCACTAACCCATTAAATCTCCGTTTACGCTGTTTCACTTCATTTGGTTTTATAATATAATTAATTACACTTTTGCTCAAGTTTAGATAATATTTAATATAACCAAAATATCATATTATACATACATTTAGAAAATAATTATACGCACACAAATATATTTGAAATCACAATAAAAATCCTTGGATAATGGAGCTAAAGACAATTAGTAATTATTGTTCGTAACATAAAGTTCAGAGTTTATTATTCCATACATTACTACGGCTTTTAATTAGTGAATTAAGAATAAAATAAATATTACCTAGCATTCTCTTTTATGCCTAGTTACGAGCGTAGCTTCTGATAGTATTTCCTTCAGTCAGTTAGCGCTAACTCTTTGCGATCCTTTTCCCGATGTCATTGGGATCCTGTGGGCTTCACCATGGACACTCCGCTTCCTTCTTGTTTTACACGAACATGATCGACCTTCGAACTGTCTGCTGTTGATATTGCAGGGAAGGATTCGGCCGGCTGTCCACACGATGGGTTTAACAATGCAGCATTATGTTTTATTTAACTTTGGACGTATATTAATAATATGAATATGAATTTAAGAATAAGTAACCGAACCGAATCAGAATCAAATTTTAATCATAATATCAAATTCAATCTAATAACTATAACAATAGAAAGTTTGCCCCTTTTATATTTTACGGTCCTTATCTTGCGGATTCAATCTACATTCTGAATTTCTGCTATTGGACAATTATTTCTTTTCTTTCTACTCTCTACACAGTTTCATTGGTCATTCTTTAGATGATTGCAAATTTCAATTTTTTGTTAGAGTTATTTCACTAACTAGCCGTTTAATGGAAATTTCTCCTGTTTGTCATTAGCTCCCATTGTTTACTACATTCCTTTGATTATATATTTTTTTTATTATAAGACAAAATGAACTCCACCTTGTTTTTTTTTTTCTAAAAGCAATCTTAAATCAAATTTCAATTAAATCAAGTTTTAGTTAAATCAAGTTTTTAATTCTTTAAGTTTTATTTAAATGTGATTCTAAAATTATATCTTATAAAACTGTCTAATTTATGCTTTTAACGATAAACCCTTCTATGATAAAAAAAAAAATTTTTTCTTATTTTACCCTACAAGACCTTTTATTTTTATTAAATATTTAAACAAATCTTTTATCAATTTATATTTCTCCCAAAATTATGTGTAACTCCGAAGAAAACACACTCCTTCCTGATGTATCTCTGTACAATATATCTACACTGTTATTGTTAGTGTTGTTTTCCCTTGCTATAACATTGAGAATGATTTGTGACAGTTTTTAGCTGATAAGTAAGTGCCACCTACTATGGCATCAAATAAAATAATATTAGTAATAATATTGAGCATGGGATGATGGAGCATCACCCATTGGCTGTGTAATAATTAATGCATAATTAGCATAATTAATCCCAAAAGAGGATATCCATGATCTGAATTCTATGTTTTCCATGATGAGGCAAAGCCCACATTTGTATACCATAGAGAGGTAGTAGAATTAGCCATATTATTATACAACTATCATGTTGTTTTACAGAGCCTCCCTTTTATTGTTATATCCCTCTTGATAATATAAAGTTAGTTTTTCCACCATGGATGGTGAAGTATAGTAGTTCAAAAAAATCAAATAGCAAGGATGAGATAATGTTAGATGAAGGAACACTGTTTGCCTATTTGTTATAGTGTTTTATGATGTAGGATCTTTATCGGTGTATAGACAAACTAGGCCAAAATTCATTAATGATTGTAGAACTTTTAGATGTAAAAGCAAGAGATGCACATGGGCAGTGTGGCTTTATCTTCATCGAATAATGATTTGACAATGGATCAGTAAGATCAGTTAAGTATTCAATAATTAGGTCGTGGACATAGGCAATGTTTGATTGACATATGTATTTGACTTTTGATATCTGTTCCTGCTTTAATATACTAAACCTATTCATCTCAAATTTTAATCAATTCTTAATTGCACAGAATATGATAATTGCCCTTATGATATTCTGATAAAAGAAATGGCTTTGATATAATGCACCACTTTATAATTTTTGAATTCTAAATTTAAAATTTGTGCATACCCTAAAGTCCTCAATACACTGTTGTTTTTGTAATTTAAGTGCAAGTTTAGCTTAAATAAGGTTTCATTATCTTATTCTTTAGGATAGGCTAAATAGTAATAAGTGATACTCTTAATATCATTGTATAAGTTAGTCCGTATTGACTAAGAATATGGTCAATGGGATACTGAGTATTTTTTCATCCCTGAGTTTAATTAAATGTATTGGTTTTATTTCATACAATTCTCTGAACTGAAATTTGTAAATATTGTAAATAAAGTTTGTTGTGTTTAAAAATTTATTTAGTTGCCTGTAGTCTTATTGCTAATCACACATTATTATTGTTATTGCTATCGACATATCAGAAGATTATAAATTGAAATTATCATCGACCAATATAGTACTATTAACTATATTATGCTATATCATAATAATTTTGTTAAGCCATATAATTTAAGAGTACAGCTACGGCATCGTCACATAACAATTAAAATGGTAGTAACCTATAGTACAGATTATTTTAAGTAATATATTAAATGATAAACATAATATTGATTTAATTGGTTTAGGTAAATCTGGAGAGCTATCGTTCACTGATCTTGATCACATTGTTTATAATTATTTGAAAAAAGAAATTTGGTAAGTTATTGTTTTTTAATTATTAAACAGTCATTCCTCTTTCTAAATTTTAAAGTTTATAATATGTATTAAGTTTATAAGTTTTTATGGAACTGCTAAATATAGTTGTTAATTTGAGTTTATATTGAGAGCTGTTTTATGCATTCTATTCGGGTAGTGGTAAAATCCATCTCACTGACCCAAGCATATTTTAGAGAATGATTTTTGAGTGTTTGAACCCTGAGAAGAATTAGTTGTTAAGTTTCAAGGTAGAATTTGAATTTGTAGTAAATTTTATAGATAGTTATTTATTATAGTTGGACTTGAATTAGATTACTTTCACTATTTTATGAAAGTCAACCAAACTTTAAGGTATAAATTACTTCTTTTGTTGTAAAAAGTATAGCTTGCTTTAACTTCATGATAAATATTCTGGTTGTGTCAAGTTTGGAATCCCTATTTTTATTTAGCTCCTTTTCATACCATTTAATACAATATTAGTTTATAGTTTAAGATTTCAGTCTCCATCATTAACATTGTTTTTCAATTTCAGCTTGATCATTCTTTTATTTATTCATTCTCATTTGATATTAATTCATTATCATAATTGATTAATCACACATTAACTTTTATTCTTTTATGATCTTAACAATTCATTAACTCTTATTCTCTCATTACCTTAATCATTCATTATTCTCATACATCTTCATTTTTTCTTTTCATCCTTAGACTTATTTCATTCTACTATTTAATTATTATTTCTTTTCAGCATCCATTTAATCATTTATATCATAATTTACTTATCATTTCATTTATAAGTTTAATTTCATAATCATTCCAGAGATATAATTATTATTTATTTATTAGTTTTCTGAATATCAAATTTAACTCATTACCTTTTGTTTGTGTGGATTTTAAAGCTGGTTTGACCAGAAGTTATTATCTTTATTAATCACCTTGTGATCTTCTTTAGATCTATAGTTTCATGCTAGTTTTATTCAATACAGGAATCATTTTGTTAGTTTACCCGTTTTGTTTCTTTATGCTTATAGTCTTGATAATGAGAGTATGACAAGTTACAAAGGGCAGATTTGGTGCCATGAAAATGTGCGGCCAGATTCATATATATGATTCTAGCATTCAAAGTCATAAAGACAGATTATAGCGACAAACATGAGTCTAGATTAGTTGATCATAAGAGAAGGTCACATATATATATATATATATATATATATATATATATATATATATATATATATATATATATATATATATATATATATATATTGTAAGGATCACCATAGGTCTCATCCTTATCCTTACAATAAAATGCATTGAACATAGAACTTTAAACATAAAAAAAAATAATTAAACATTTGTGAATGTAATAAGGCATGTGTGTAGATATACACATGTATGTGTTAATTTATAAAATTAATGCATCCATCGAACAATTCAAGTTTATTACATATAAAGGTATGAATAAAATTATATTGTATTTTACAAACTGGAAATGCTTGAAACAAAATAATAATGATGAAAGTAATTAATAGAAATTTGTTACTAAGTTTTATTTTATTAATATTTTAAAATAACCCTTGACAAAACGATGTCGTTTAAACCAGTGTTCTTCAACCCTTGGTCCGCAGCCCGGCACGGGGCCGTGGAACTTTTCTGCAGGTCCGCGTGCTAGACGGGCAGTAAAAAGTTTGTAATAATAAACTTTTAATTAATATAGCCAATTTTTATTTATTTTTTCATCTTATTTTTACCCAATTAAAAAAAAAAAAAAAAACAGAATGAAAACAAAATCTAATCAATCATTCATAAATTAATTTGTTTTTTCTAGTTATCACAGATGTTTATGGGGGGGGGTAGAATTAAATTTTTTATTACTTTTCTAAAAAAATTTAAAAAAAAGTTTTTTATTATATAAACTCCATATATATATATATAAAATTTTATCTTATATATTTAACATTGTTGTTTTGACCAGTTATAACAATTATGCTTATCTTTAAGAAAATTTATCTATAGACTTCTGCCGGTCTGCGAAATCTTATCCTTATTTTTGCTGATCTGCGGAACCTTATCCTTATTTTTACCGGTCCACAGGTGTGAAAAGGTTTAAGACCACTTGAAACCAATTGAGAAAGTTTTGTAAAGAAAAAAAAGCCAATTTTATAATCTAGTATTATAATGGGAAGGGAAAAGAAAACCTGATAGAACGTGTTTACAATAACCATGACAACAACAACAACTAGTTGTTGTTTTTTGTTGATGGCTGAAAAAATTAAAAACAAGTACAGAAAAAGATATACACAAGTTTTTCTTTTCTTTATTCTTTAACGATGACAAGTCAAATAATTTGAAAATTATATTTTGATAAAAACATTTTTTAGCATTTTAAAGAAAGAAGCATCTAACGCACAAGGAAATCTGAAACTGTAAGTTTTTTAATTTGATATATATATATATATTGTAACAAACGGGTTCGAATACACGCATATGTAAATATGACATAATTGATAGTGTTAATGTAGGGACCATGTATAAACAAATAAATAAAAGAATATATGTAAGCGGTCATTCGAACCCGGTTACAAGTAATGTAGATATAGCGTATGTGTGAGTATAAAAATACGTAGTTAGTATCGGAGGGGTTGCGATCACTTATATATGTAGAGCTGTATAAAGCGCAATTAATTATTCTTAGATAGATTTTATTCACATAGTTTTTTTTTTGAGTTTATTAATAATTTTGGTAACACGTGTTTTCTTTTGTTGAGTCACCTTGTGAACATGTGAGGACTGAAATAGGATGAGTGAATTGCTGTAGGCAGTTTGGTAATAACTGGCGCCGGGAAGGCGGAAAACTGGTCTGTGGATATAGTTTTTTTTTGTGTTGAAGAACAATGGAAGGACTGGTCAGCGGCGTAGGAATATGCAGAAAGATTTTGAAGAGTTAAAGGTGAATACAAAAGAACTTTTTTTTTTGTCTTGCGCTCGAGTGGGGGAAAAAAAAAAGAGAGAAGCGGCTTGAATCCTAACAAGGAGGACGCAAAGATTTTCTTAAGAAGTTTTAATATTTTTTTTTGTCAGAAAATGTCGGGGTAATTGGATTGTGCGCTAGTCGTTACTCGACTCCGAGGATACTCGTCATGAATTCACCTGACCGGACTTGCGAACTGTCATAATAAATCAAGAGATTTTGTTCCATAGAGGAAATGTTGACCAAAATCGTTCGAGATTTAGACCTTTGCGAGAGAGTATACCAACTACTCCACCTCTGAAACCTGTCGCCGGACCTAACGACCATTGGAACTGTTTGCCATCCGTGAGATCCACCAGATCAAGTTCGTGGCCAGACGTCAATACAGACTTGTTTAATCGAGTGAGTCCAGGTAAAGTGACACGTCACCAACTATTTTCAGTATATGTATCTCAATAAAGAATTCGTGTTACCTCAGTTAATTGCTATATTAAAATTTTATATTTAAATTTAGATATATGACTATATTAATCATACCGCTCACATATATATATATATTTGCATTATTTGGTGTGTGGATGAATGAGCGTGATATATGTGTGTGTATGATAATGGATGGCCTGAGTGTTTGCATAGCAATCATATATGTAGGTTCGAAGAGATTTATTGGGAGGGTATATGATCAAGTAGAATAAATCCCATCAGACCCGGGTTAGATTAAGGATTTCGAGCTTTAAGCTATCGCAAAATAAATATATGCGTAGGACAGTGTTGGTTAATTTATAGCCTTGTTCTCTAGATAGACAGATGTCCCCAACCTTGAGATTGAGCTAGTTCGGTGCGTCACCACATCAGATAGATATCAGAACCTATATATATATGTTTTCGAGGAGGTAATTCCTACCTACTGGTAAGATTGGCGCGTGAGATGGGTTCAAACCATGCTCATAAATACCTCTCGTCGAAGCTTCGGGTGAGAGTCCATAATGGAGGAATATAGATATGTCGGTGGGTGTTATAATGGCGTCCCAACTAACGGGGCAGCGAATGTTAGAGAACGGGCAAGTAAGCAGATTTTTTTTTTTAAATAAAAGAAAGGAAAAGGGAAAATAAAAGCGATAGTGGTGATAAAGCGGAAAGAGCGTGAAAACATATGGGAAAGATGGTAGATGGGCATGTTCTGCGGGCGAATGTGTGGATGAAAAGGTTCTCATAGGGTCGTGGGGAAATAGCGTTGATGTATGTTGAAACATATATATAAAGTCAGGGTTTAGAAAGCAGAGGTTAAGAATTTATCCAATAGTGAGATATCATAAACGATATCGTTCAAGAGGATAAGAAGGGGCAAAGGTATCAGGTGGGTCATGACAGGACCACTGGAAGCCGGGGTGACGAACCTGGCACATAACCTTAATAATAAGATAGATAAAGATGAAGCAAGAAAAAGAAGGGGCAATGGGATTGAAGATAAGAATATATGGAGGGGAAAAGGAGGAGACACCCGTAGAGCACCTCAAGAGCCTTGAAAGATACTATAAGTATTATGAGATAGCAGATGAACACCAAGTGATCATAGCATACCATCATCTAGAGAAACATGCAGAAACATGGTGGAATTCACTGAGTCAGCAACCACGAACATTTCTAGAGTACAAAGAAGCATTAACCAGAGTATTCTGGAATGAAGAAAGACAAGAAAGGGTGTGGGCACAAGTGGCACAACGGGAGTTTCAAGAAGATAATGGAGAAGCATATATACAGTTCTTTAGGCGGCAGGTGGCTACGTTGAGAACTCTAGATGCATGTAAACTATCCGAGGAGCAGATTATAGCGACAGCATGTAGAAAGTTGCCCAGTGGGATTACATGGATGCTAGGAAAAAGGGGAGAAAGATCAGGATGGGCGATTGATAGAGTGTTGAGCCAATTAGAAATAGACACGGAAAGGAGACGGATAGAGGGGCATGAACTAAAAAAAAAGGGGACACCGATGCGGAGAAGCCAGGGATAAAAAGAGTAGGCAATTTAATATGTTCGTGGGAAGACCGGGTCCCCAGATACGCACGTCAGACTTGTCCCATTATCCTCATAAAGGTGGGTTCAATGGAGGTGGAAGCTCTCATGGACTCGGGCAGTCAGGTATCGGTGGTATCAGAGAAATTATACCACCAAATTAGAAGGGAACAACCAGAGATACCGGCTTTACCGCTAAAAACAGTTCACATAGCAATGGCGGACAACCGCAGAGCTAAAGTAGAGCCAAAACAGATATGGATGGATCTAGAAATCAATAGAAAGCGTTATTCACATGTTTTCCTTATAATGAAAGGTTTAGTACATGAGGCCCTGCTGGGATCGGATTTTCTAAATAGATACAAATGTAATCTCGACTATGGGAAGGGTCAAGTCACGTGTGGGGGTGAAGTGGTGCGTTTTCTGACAGAGGGGCCTCAATGGTCGATAGGAATGTTACATGTAGAGGATGATGTTCCTAAAAAACTCAAAGATAAGACCGATAGAATGGAAGTAGAAGGAAAAGCTCAAGATAGCGCCTTACAACAAACGTTGACCAAATATCAACAGGTCTTTTCAGACAAGCCGGGGGTTATTCAAGGGTTCGAGCAGAGGATCAAGATGAGAGATGGTCAGACATTCAAAGCTAGATCATACCCCATTCCCCATCAATACCGAAGAGCAGTAAAAGAACAAATAGATCAAATGTTAGAGTGGGGAATTATATCAAAATGCTCATCAGCGTATTGTAACCCGATGGTAGTAGTAAAAAAAAAGGACGGATCCGTTAGATTATGTCTTGACGCTCGACAGCTAAATAAAGTGACTGTACCGGACTGTAACGTACCACCTCCTATGCAAGAATTATTACGGAAGTTCCAAGGAAAGAAGGTATTTTCGACTTTCGATTTGACGGCCAGTTATTGGCAAATTAAGTTACATCTGGAAGATCGCCAATACACGTCATTCAGATATGAGGGGCACTCATATCAATTTAACAGGATGCCTTTTGGCTTAATAAACAGCGGAGCAGGCCTACTCAGGTGCTTGGACCAGGTGCTATCCTCGGAGATAAAGGACATGGTTACGATTTACATGGATGACGTGTTGATAGCCTCCACTGATATCAAGGAACATATACGAGAAGTGGGACTATTTCTAGAAGAATGTGAGAAAAAGGGCATAAAAATAAATATCAAAAAGAGCACGCTGTGTCAGAAAGAAGTGGCCTTTCTTGGGCATATAGTGGGAGCCCAGGGACTTAAACCACACCCGGACAAGATTTCGGCTATCCGTGACTTTCCAAAACCGAAATCCAAGAAGCAGGTCCGATCATTCTTGGGTCTGTGTACATTTTATAACCGCTTTCAAGAACGGTTTGCGGAACGGATGGAGCCCTTGGTGAGGCTATTAAGAAAGGGTAACGAGTGGAAGTGGACAGAGGAACAGGACCAAGCTTTCCAAAGAGTGAAGACTGGGTTCTTGGGACATGTTATGTTGGCCTTTCCTGACTTTTCAAAGCCGTTCATAGTACAGACAGATAGCAGCGGATATGGTCTCGGAGTAACCTTGGCTCAAGAACAGGAAGACGGGAGGATGGGTATGCTATATTTCTTGAGCAGGCTGCTCAAAGGCTCCGAGGTACATTATACGACCACTGAGAAAGAGGCGTTGGCCATTGTTTGGGCCTTTCAGAAGTTTCGAACGTTATTACTGGGCTCGGAGGTCATCGTGATTACTGACCACAAGAGTCTGGAGTTTATCAACCATAGCTACCTCACAAATAGCCGATTAGTACGGTGGAGCCTATACCTCCAAGAATACAACTATACGGTGAGATATTGCAAAGGGTCTGACAATGTGGTGGCTGATACTCTGAGTCGCAATCCAGTGGACAATCAATCATACCATCTGAATACTGAGAATTTGTACATAGCAAACATAGGGTTAAGGACGGATGAGGATCTCGAAAGCGATCTGCGGCGCCTGGAATACCTGCAGAGAGAAGACCGCCAACTTCAGCCGGTCATCGACCAATTGGAGGGTAAAGAAGCCAAACTGAGTGGGGTTTGGGGCAGGCAGACTATTCAAAAGTTTAGATTGGAACGAGGTGTACTACAATACAGAGTGAAGGAAAATCCAGCTGAATGGAGGGCAGTCATCCCGTGGCACATGAGGACGGCAGTGGTGGCACACCTGCACCGCCGGTCGGGCCACTATGGGATCATGAAGACTGAAGGATGGATCCGAAGGTGGTTTTACTGGCCGGGCATGCGTGGCAAGATCGCGGCGGTCATTGGGCAGTGCGAAATTTGCCAGAGAGTTAAGCCCGCAAACAAGAAATATGCAGCTCCGATGTTATCCGTGATTCCCAGAGGACCTAAGGAAATTGTTGCAGTCGATTATTATGGCCCACTACCGGCCTTTAATAAAAAGAAGTACCTCCTGGTCGTTTATGATTTGTTCTCTAAATTGGTGTCTGCATACCCCCTTGCTCAAGCCAACACGAGAAATACGATCCGCGTCCTGGAAAAGGAACATATTCCATCCGTGGGAAAACCTCAAACGATCATATCAGATCATGGAACCCCATTCGTTTCGAGGGAGTGGGCGAAATGGACTGAACGTTTGAAGATCGGTCATGTGTTGACTTCAATCCGTAACCCTCAGTCAAACCCCTGCGAAAGAATGATGCGAGAATTGGGTAGGTTGTTCCGTACATATATCCAAACCGACCATAGAAGGTGGGTCAAACACCTGCCCGACATTTTAAATTATATGAATTGGGCGGTGAACGAATCTACTGGCTTCACTCCGATACATTTGCATTTTGGTAGACACGCACCTGCGTTGCTCCAGACTGATTTTATCAGAGAAGAAAACCCCATTGATCTAGATAAGGATAGACAGCAGGCATACCAGCTGATGCTTCACAGGAGTAGACAACGCAAGGAGAGTTCCAAAAGTTCATCACACTCCTTTAAAGTGGGAGACCAGGTGATGGTGAAGACGCCTCATGTAAGCGAACCTGGGAAGTTTGTTTGCAAAAAATTTTGTAATATATATGAGGGTCCGTTTGCGATAGTGAAAGGTCTGGGAAAACATGCTTTTTGGGTGGACACTGGCCAGGGGATAAAAGGGTCATATAACGCACGGTCTCTCAAGCCTTTCGTAAACCCGAAAGAAATAAAGTAAAGGAGAAGAGTCGTTTAAGAAGCCGTTCAAATACAAAGAAGGTATTTGAAGGCTATCGCACCAGGGGGGTATGTAACAAACGGGTTCGAATACACGCATATGTAAATATGACATAATTGATAGTGTTAATGTAGGGACCATGTATAAACAAATAAATAAAAGAATATATGTAAACGGTCATTCGAACCCGGTTACAAGTAATGTAGATATAGCGTATGTGTGAGTATAAAAATACGTAGTTAGTATCGGAGGGGTTGCGATCACTTATATATGTAGAGCTGTATAAAGCGCAATTAATTATTCTTAGATAGATTTTATTCACATAGTTTTTTTTTTTGAGTTTATTAATAATTTTGGTAACACGTGTTTTCTTTTGTTGAGTCACCTTGTGAACATGTGAAGACTGAAATAGGATGAGTGAATTGCTGTAGGCAGTTTGGTAATAACTGGCGCCGGGAAGGCGGAAAACTGGTCTGTGGATATAGTTTTTTTTTTGTGTTGAAGAACAATGGAAGGACTGGTCAGCGGCGTAGGAATATGCAGAAAGATTTTGAAGAGTTAAAGGTGAATACAAAAGAACTTTTTTTTTTGTCTTGCGCTCGAGTGGGAAAAAAAGAAAAAAAAGAGAGAAGCGGCTTGAATCCTAACAAGGAGGACGCAAAGATTTTCTTAAGAAGTTTTAATATTTTTTTGTCAGAAAATGTCGGGGTAATTGGATTGTGCGCTAGTCGTTACTCGACTCCGGGGATACTCGTCATGAATTCACCTGACCGGACTTGCGAACTGTCATAATAAATCAAGAGATTTTGTTCCATAGAGGAAATGTTGATCAAAATCGTTCGAGATTTAGACCTTTGCGAGAGAGTATACCAACTACTCCACCTCTGAAACCTGTCGCCGGACCTAACGACCATTGGAACTGTTTGCCATCCGTGAGATCCACCAGATCAAGTTCGTGGCCAGACGTCAATACAGACTTGTTTAATCGAGTGAGTCCAGGTAAAGTGACACGTCACCAACTATTTTCAGTATATGTATCTCAATAAAGAATTCGTGTTACCTCAGTTAATTGCTATATTAAAATTTTATATTTAAATTTAGATATATGACTATATTAATCATACCGCTCACATATATATATATGTATTTGCATTATTTGGTGTGTGGATGAATGAGCGTAATATATGTGTGTGTATGATAATAGATGGCCTGAGTGTTTGCATAGCAATCATATATGTAGGTTCGAAGAGATTTATTGGGAGGGTTTATGATCAAGTAGAATAAATCCCCATCAGACCCGGGTTAGATTAAGGATTTCGAGCTTTAAGCTATCGCAAAATAAATATATGCGTAGGACAGTGTTGGTTAATTTATAGCCTTGTTCTCTAGATAGACAGATGTCCCCAACCTTGAGATTGAGCTAGTTCGGTGCGTCACCACATCAGATAGATATCAGAACCTATATATATATGTTTTCGAGGAGGTAATTCCTACCTACTGGTAAGATTGGCGCGTGAGATGGGTTCAAACCATGCTCATAAATACCTCTCGTCGAAGCTTCGGGTGAGAGTCCATAATGGAGGAATATAGATATGTCGGTGGGTGTTATAATATATATATATATATATATATAACTAAAACACAAGAATATCTTTATGCCTCCATTGGAATTGAACTTTAATATGAACTATGTACATTAAAAAACAAAAATCATAGTCAGTTGATTGAAACCTAATAGGCACCAAGACTTTATTTTTTTTTTGTATAATTCTATTGAACTATTCATTATAAGATATGTGAAAAGATATTTATTCAAGTAATCAAGCACATGGTAATTATAGAAATGTTGAAAGTTTAGACTTAATAACACTTATTGTCCAAAGATCAATTTTAATAGTGTTTTGTATTATACAGCTATAACGTGTGAACTGTTGATGAAAGGAAATATATATATATATATATATATATATATATATATATATATATTAGTCTAAAGAATCAATATATATATATATATATATATATATATATATATATATATATATTAGTCTAAAGAATTATGCAGGTGTGCTAAATAATCGTTGTGAAGGGTCAAGGCACCTCAGATATGTTTGAAGAAAATGATGTACACTACATATATGTGTAAATTCCCACCATCACATATATATATACAATGGCTACCAGATGTTATGTGGAAGTTTTCTAGATCAATTGTGAAAGTTGCCAAACCAGATGTTATCCAAACTACTTGGTCAGCTTGTGGGAGATGGATAAATTTTTAAAGGCACTACTTTGGAAAATGAGGCAAGTATAAGAGATGCTGAAAATTCCCAATCTACAATGAATTTTACCATCTGAAAGAATACGCTCATGTTACCAAGATGTCTACAGAATCATTCATAAATTCATGTTGACATGTTATTGTTTGTTTGTTGTTGTTGACATGTTAATTTTGTAAATTTTGTAAGGTTTTCTCTCTTTTATTCTTTTACTTCCATATTTGAATTTTGAGCTGGAAGTGCAAAGAAATTTAACAGTATGCATTTCATGATGTAAAATGTATTCTTGAAATAAAAGGTATAAATGGTTCTTTTAAAAGAAAAGAGGAACTGAATTATGATAAAATGAGCATACAGGGAGGTAAGACTTATTCTTTGACAAATTATAGACACAACATTTTTAGAAACAAAGTTAATTGTTAATAAAACCATATTAACCACTTATTAATAAGTTGCATACTAACCATTAACTATAAGTGCATGTAATTAATTTTAATAAATTGATGGCATTTCCAGTTCTCATACATGTAATAGAGTTACAAACGAACCCATTAGTTCAAATATATTTACAAGATAATGATTTACATGGTATATTGGTTATATCATTTTTATTTCAAATTTAATGACCAATGTCATTTGTTATATGATATTACTGATCATAAATCAATATTTTAATATGATGGCATGAAATGCAGATGCTGATGAATACCAATAGTAACATATGGTGGATGATATTTTCATTATTTTTTTTGTTATTTTGATGAGATTATGTGGAATTGGTATGATTCATAATTATTATGTTTTAAAGTTTATATTTGTCCATCTTAATGTTTTATATTGAGTTACAATAAATTTGTTAATTTAATTTGATCTTACATCAAGGGTTGTATATAATTTATTGATAACACATCACTGACTTTACATATCTCTTTATATGGGAACATACATGTAACATGAACCTAATGAATGTACCATATGAACCATAATGTCAAATCAGTGCTCACATTGGCTAGATATCTCCTTATCATAACTCATACCTGAACAGAGTAGCTACTCAGATTACTACTGGGTTTGAATTCTGGGTATTTAATGGATTGAAGTGAAAAGTGGGTATATCCTGTGAGTATTACCAAATGAAGAAGATTGAGTGGTAGTTAAGATCTACTTTGACTGTAATGTTGCTGGATCTTTCCAATTCTCCATGGATGGCTGTTTTCTTGTCATGGCATATGTAGTGGTGTGGGTTTAGATAAATGGTTGGGGGGTGGGTCATCCATCCGTTACAATATATATCACAAAAAAATCAAGTCAGATATCACATGACCTAATTTAATAAGCTGTATTACAAATGTTATATATAGAGCTCACAAATAAGCTCTTAATAAGCTTTGCAGAATATCCCCAACCCGAGACTGGTTTCTGCTACTAGCACCCTCTGTAAGGTGTTAAGATATTCAAGCATTAGGTGAAAAATACCAGGACAAGCCTAGCCCTTTATCTAATGTATAACTAGTAAATAGAAATTCATAAATCTTCAGACATCCATATATTTTCCAATCCACCTATCTAACTTAAATATCCATATATGACTGAACTAAATTCAGATACACCATATATTAATAGTTTTAGCAATATAAAATTGCCAAAGCCTTAATAGCAAAAAATTAAATTACAAAAATTACCTCACTGAAGATGCCAGTAGCAGAAAGAGGTCTGGGGTTGTAGATATTCTGCAAAGCTTGTTAAAGCTTATTTGCGAGCTTTATATATAACATTTGTAATACAAGCTTATTAAATTAGGCCATGTGACATCTGAATTGATTTTTTTTTGTTATTTTATTTTTTGCTATAAAGGCTTTGGTGATTTTATATTACTAAAGCTATTAATATATGGTGTAACTGAAATTACTTCAGTCCCATATGGCTATTTAAGTTAGATAGCTGGATTGGCAGACATATGGATATCTGAATATTTCTGAATTTCTGTTTAATAGTTATGCATTAGATAAAGTTCTGTGCTTGTCCTGATATTTTTCACCTAATGCTTGGATATACTAGCACCTCACTAAGGATGTCAGTAGAAGAAACTAGTCTGGGGTTGGGGATATTCTGCAAAAATTGTTAAGAACTTATTTGTGAACTCTCTCTCTCTCTCTCTCTCTCTCTCTCTCTCTCTCTCTCTGTATATATATATATATATATATATATATATATATAGGCATGCCGGTTACAATATATATATATAAAATCCTAGTTCTATTTTATTAAACATTTCTATTAATCTTCCTGGCTGCTATATAGAACTAAAGTTACTAGATTAGTTTCTTTAATCCAATGAGACTTAAGTTCATTCTAATTTCTTATCTCATATATATGACAATATATATCATGTTTCAGTTGGTGCATCATTTGTAACCCTAAATATATCAGGCTCCAGTTGGCCAGTCATTTATAATAGTAACAACCTATCAAAAGTCCTTAATTAATCATGCCCACACATTAATGGGGCCATTTATAACCGCAAATGTTGGACAACATCTATAGCTGCATGATTGGGCAGCCATTTATTACCCCATAAACCAACAAAAAGATAAGCACTATACAAATATGAGATTTAATTAGTCAAAGCCCCAAGGATTGGGTATCCATATCCACCCTGTAAACTTTGCATTCTTAACTTATTTCATTTTATTGGATTTATAAATGCACAGGTGCCAATTCTATGCAAGATAGAATAAATTTATAACTGTAATTATTTTTTTACTTATCTAAAAGATTCTTATGCACTAATTACTCTATGGCTTAGCTCAGTTGAGGTTATAGGATATGGTATTTATATAGGATGCAAATAAGGGTAATAAAACATTTATAGATAATAATTCTGTAACACTAATTTAATCATATTCCAAGCATTTATTCAATTATAAAACCATTGCAAAATTATCAATTATCACATTTATTACAGGATAGACAATGATGAAGATCAACTATCTTTTTACCTACATCATCATCTATTTTAAGCAAAGTAAAATATATTATTGGCATTGTAAATATTGAGATTTATCAAATCCAGATAGAGTAAATAAATTGACTTATACTGGCAAATCCATATATTCTATAATTATATTATGTTAACCATATGTGTGTGCTGAAATGGAAAATCAAATACATATCATAAAACAATTCATATGGGATATTAATTCAATAAGACATTTATTGTAAAACAAAAGAATAATATTATTTTATACATCTTGCTATTAACTATAATACCTCTCTTCTTACTTAGACAAAATACACTTCTCAAGCTAATATCTCATTTATACTGAAGAATGAATTGTTAAAATGAAAGAAATATGATATTAGTATATGTTATAAGATTTAATATTTATTTGTAAACAATAACTTTAATAATAGTTTTCTTCACTATTTCTTTATAACCTATATTTTCGAATATGTGTGCCTTTAAATGTTATAAACATAATGCATTTATCAATTATAATATTTATTAACTTATTGACAAACAATTGAAATAAAATAAAAATATAATTTTGGAAACAATAATAATATTTATAACAGTACACACACATTCAAATATAAAATTTATGTATAGATGTCTTATTATAATCACAACCAGTTACATTAGCTTTAAGAAAAATATATATATAAATATTACATTTCTAATATAAACAATATATATATATACTTATCAATATTTAACCATTAGATGTTGAATTGTTAAACTTGAAAATTTGAAGTTTGAAATATTAACGAAGTATACATTGCTTCTGATAATAATAAATGAATCACAAACAAAAATGTTATTCCTAACGATTGAAACATTACTTTATATAACAGTGAAAGTTTCCAATATTGAAATCTTGTAATAAACATTATAAATACATTAGCATGCATTGGAATTATTTTATTAATCACCCGCAATAAAATCTCCAATTTGGTAAAACAATTCTAGTAAAGTTTTATGGTTTTATTCTTCCAATTTTAAACTTGATATAATTTTTTATTCCCATTGTTAATGAATTTTTCATGTTAGTATAGTTACTATAGGCAATTATTAACTAGTGTCCAAGGATGCATTTCATTAAATTCTTTACTATATACATATTCTTTTAGAAAAACAAGTTAAATTGAATAAATTCATTCTTTTTAATTTTACTCTGTCTAATATAAAGAGTGTCCTTTTTAAAACTAAAATTATAAAAAGCGTTTCACAGTAGCATTGAATATTGTTTTTCTTGATCATCTTCATTTTTAATAATTTTTTCTATAATCCAAGTATTATTGATTTATAACAAATATATTAAAGAAATTATAATTAATAATCTTACATGGTATTCAAGCATTTTAAGTATAGCAAATTCAAGTCATTGGCTTGTAAAAAAAACTAGAGCTGGAACTTTGCAGGATTTATTTTTCCATTTTAGAATTATTTTTTCCCTAAGAATTCTATTCTAAAACTTTTTCTCTCTTGTCCACAACTCTCACGCCCTCTCCTTTTTTTATTATCAATCAACTTGGCAGAACTTGCTTGCTTTATAAAATGTCAATAATAGAGTATTAAAATAATAAGGGGAAAATATATATATTAAATATTGATTTACAAATGTTATTCAATAACACACAGATAATCTTTACAATTCCAAATGTAATATTATAAACAATACATAACCAGTAAATAATAAATAAAATATAAATAATAAAATCATTCTAATCAATTATATATATGAGTATATCTGTTCCACCTTGCATGTAAATTTTACCATTACAACCTAGACATTATAAGTAATTGTGTAAAAGATGAACAAAGTGTAAGGTGATGCAAAAATGAACATACACTCCCATATACAAGCTAAATCTTGAATTGGAGTAAACAATAATTTAGAACACCAATGAACAACACCTGCTATAGCTTTCCTATTAACTTTACTTTTATATCAACATTCCCTGATGTTTTTCTATCTTCCTCTTCCCCTACTGGACATATAACTTAATATTTTAAATAGCAAATCACATCACAATTCATTTTTCTAAGATAATTATCTATACCCATTATTAGCACAAATGTGAACTTCCCACATTTCTTCCTGATGCCAACCTGGAAAGTCACAGTGTATATATGTATATATATATATATATATCAGTGCTCAGTTTATATTAAGATAGCAAAGGTTTAATGAATAGGCTTCAGTAGGCTCTGCCCTCCAACTTTTCAGTCATCCATACCATTGCAAATCTGATGATGGAATACACAAATCTCTTGTTGATGCCAATATTTATTGTCATTACCATGTGTGTATTGAAATATATTTCCTACCTTAATTTATATTTAAGAAAATAAAAAAGTTGTTGGCTATCATGAGTTGGATTCAGATTTTATAAATTAGATTTAGATTATATAATTAAATTTGGTATGTGAAGCAAAAGCATATGGAGAGAATGGTATGTATGTTCAAAAATAATAATGTTTATTTTTGATTTATTTTAAAAAATATTTATCAAAGTTAAATAAATATATTTATTTACAAAGTTATGTTCTAGACTGGAAATCAAATAATTATGTTTGATGAAGAAAGAAAATTATTTTAAGCAATGTTTCATTAAGTATTAAGAAGACACATTCCTCTCATAAGTGTTTTGCAAATATTTTAATAATTTAATTTAAAATAATTCTAAAAATTATGATAAAGTAACTGCAATGGTGTTTAATGTGTTTGTTTTCTTTTAATCTAAATCATTTTGTATAAGTGGGGATTTAATTAAAAGTAATTAATGGCTTATCCTTATAAAAAAGTATGTTTTGAAAAGAGAAAGTATATATATATATATATATATATATATATATATATATATATATATATATATATATATATTACCCTGCCAATAGGACAATAACCCCTAGAAAGCATGACAAGTCCTTATATTGGGCTATAGTGTTACCTTCTCTAGGTACAATTTGATACTCTTATTGAATTCTAAGTTTTATTTAATTAGTATTAGGGATTATGAGACCTACTCATTCCATTAACAAGATTACATATCATTTAACAATAAACAAATACCAAAATATATGTTTAATTGCATAAGAATACTAAGACACTTCTCCTTATTAAGTATCTAAATATTCCTGTGACTAACAATAATACTTAAATAAATAAATAAATGTGCATTTAAATAAATTTATAATTAAATAAATATAATAAAATATTTATAATTATTAAATTTAAGTTAACCTAATTAATGTTGTATTATCATTTCATTATATATTAATTTTCTGTTATTATTACTTTTGTAGAATTATAATTAAGAAAAACCATAATAATATTATACTATGGAGATTTTAGGATTATCATTGATTTTTAATTAGCTATTTATTCCACCTATAAGATATCAAGAGGGATTTCACTTAGCTCTATAGGTAGTGTATCAGTTAAGAAAAGACTCATAACCTTAATCTATAATTAAAATTATATTACTACTTTTTATTTATGTCCTCTACTATTTAATAATAAATAGCTATTATTATCTAAATTGTAATCATAATTTATAAATTTAATTAATAACTAATTCATAATATGATTTTCTATAAATAAACATACTTTAATAAATTTGCAATATATTTTATCAATGACATATGTGATCAAGGCAGTTTGCAATAATTTAAAATTCCCTTTACAAATAATTTTCCCACATAATTGTTATACAGTATCTTGAAATGAATTACTTTTTCCTCCAAATTCCAAATTGTATGTTTTGGTTAATGTGTATATTACAATTCGTACTCTCTGATGATGGTGTGGTGATGATGATCCCAACAAAAGAAATGCAACTCTAGATACTTAGTTTAACATTTAAAACATTATTTTTTTTTTATAAAATATATGAAATTTTATTCTGTAATTTGTTTACAACTCATATGATAATATTAAAAATAATATACCTTAAGGATATTGAAAGAAAAGAAAAGTTCCATGATGGCATGTCCTGCATTATGTAACCTAAGATAACTACAGTGATCCATAGGAGCAATGGAATTGATCTGGGGTTTGGTATCTTGGAGATAGGTGACTAAGCTTGCATGACTTGAAATGTACAAAGATGACATCTAAGTTTTGTCCATGCAAAACACACTGCATTACATAGGTAAATCAGACCATTCATAATGGATGTCAGTGTTCTCATATCCAGGGTTGAAGATATAGGCTTGAGGATGGGAGCAATTAATAATCAGTCCAGAATGGATGCACTTAAACTAGTTTTTAATGGTTTCCAGTATAGGCAGTTTGTATCTGGATATAAAAGGGATTAGCCTTAGGGAGGTATAACAATCAACTTCCATGTGGCTTCAAAGATGTAGGGGAGAACCAAGTTCTGGTCTCCCAATTTTTTTTTATTTTTTTTTTATATATAAATCCAAGTGGACGATCCAGGACATGATTAAAAGTGAGCCAGAAATGGGTGAACTATAGCAAAAATAATATGAATATTGTACCAGTCAAAAAACACACATCGATCCAACAAACCCCTGAATACAGATAAAGTACCTCGAGTCCGACCATGTACAAGATCGATAAATCAGGTACATCATGAATTCTGCCCTATTTACCTATATCCCCAGGTCAAAGATCTAATCAATAGCCTTTCTCGATGATACGATCGAATTCCTTTATTTTCACTGTGCCGGCAGCTGGGTCTTAAAGCATGAGATTCGATTTTGTTATATTTAAATGAAAACTTGGGTGATTGGTTGATAGGTATATTTAAAAATCAAAATTTATTTAAAATAAAAGTAAATAAAATAATTCGAGAACACTGGAAGTTTGTTTTAGTTTTTTTTTTTTTTTTTTTTTTTTTATATATATATATATATATATATATATATATATATATATATATATATATATTTAAAATCATTGGACATTCTACATTAGTTATTTTACATTAGTTTAAACTCAAGCTCAAAAAAAACAAAAAAATACAATTTTTAAATTAACTTCATAATTATATGAGTTCCTGATGACTTTATTTTTATTAGCGGTCAGCATTGACGTTATTGACTTTGCACAATTTATTTTGTGAAGTTTATACATCTTTAATTTTGTTTACATTTATTCTCCTTTTTTTTAATAGCAAAAATTATTTTATAATTAAATGACCACGGATTTCAAAATTCCCCGTGCACATTTATTACAAGCTTATAATATAGCGATAGGTTTAAACATCTGCCTAACGCACATATATACGAATAACTATTTTAATGAATTCTTTATATAAGATTTAAAAAAACATTTTTATTGAAAAAGATATGAATTAAATAAACAATTGTAGTAAGACTAATTTGACGTCTTACTCCACTAACATATAAAAAAATTGATTTCATTTCTCTTTATAAAACTAATAATTTGGATTTTAAATAACTAATGTTTTATGACATTAGTGGACCTTGCTGGCATAGCTTATAAATAACTTTAAAACTGTAAGTGATTATAATAAACAAAAATATATAGCAGTCAATTATCAAAGCAAACAAGTCACTTTAGTTGGACTTACAACTAAAATCAAACCTATAAGAATTATATAACATGAATTAGCCAAAACCAAACGATATTAACTAATTACACAAACGAACAAAAGAGTCGATTACTCAGGTCGAAGATCCTTTCAGTAGAATCATTTCCCTATGACTTACCTATTAGATAGGCAAAATAAAAGCAAAACAATGTCAGGTTAATACGAATGCAAAGGAGAGAAGAAACGTGAGTAAGAAAATACAAGCCGGATTACGGACATTCGTATGCCTTTTCCAACGAAGAATAAAAATGGAAATCGATACGTCCACATGTCATGTCCATATATCGATAGGGGATAGGAATTATGGAGAACCCTCATATTTGCCTCTACGAATTCTACTGACAAACCAACTCTATCTCAAAACCACTGTCCGATTCACAGGCGTATGCGAAAAACGGAAGCTAACTCCAAATCACCAAATCTATGACCATTTTAGGTCTGTTCATGAGACTCCAAGCATTCTTTATTAACCTGAGATATTATAATTATTAAATAGGAACTGGTTTAAATAGCCTGAACATGATCTAATACTGCATAGAGAACAACCTGTGTAAACAACTACTTTATATAAATATTTAACCTACAAGAAAAAACATACATGTAGAAATAAGGGAATTTAATTCTTGAAAAAAAAAATCCCCCTTTCCCTCTTTCCTAACTTAAAAAAAATGCATGATAACGCTGTAGAATCTCTACTAATTAATGAATAGAGATTCCACAGTGAATGGATTTTGGTAATTTATCTATGCTTTTAATTTAAACATTTATTTTAAACTTCTTATCGAGGTACAAATCTTTTCAAAAAGACCATCTTGGATTCTTATACTAAAAAAATAAAACATTTTAAGCATATATATCTAAACTATATAAAAAAATTCAAAGTTAATTATTTGATTTTTTTTTTTTATAATAAATAGAATAACAGTGTGTTAGTATAATTATACGATCTAAAATAAATTTTAGGATTGATTCAGGATGGTTACAAAAATGTTAAAATATTTTTTTTAGAATAATTAAAAAAAGCAAATGTTAGTAAATAAATAATTAGGTGGGTCAGACCGAAACGGCAAATCTGAATCAGATTTACCATTTCAATATTGATGAATTTATTTCTGGAATGGATCCACATAGTATGTTGTCAGTAAGTGTTGATAATGTAGGCATTTTGTTTTTTAGCATCAAGGATATAAGGTCTCTGTAGGGTTGAAGGGAAAGACAGTGGCAGAGGAGATGTAGTGAAGTTTCTTTCTCTCTGAGGCAAAGAGAGCAAGTGGAATCAATGCTTGAGTAACCTTGGTGGTGTATTAGGAAATGTTTAGTAGGTAAGGTTTTAATATTAATTTTTAATAGGAAGTCAAAGAATTTAGGCTCAAAGAACCGTCACTTAAATTTCTTGATTAGCAGATGGTTGTTGAGCCTAAGAAGAGTTGATCCAATGGAAACGTTAGGGTATGGATAAAATATGTTTCTCAGAAATTAATTTTTGTTGAGGATGGCTTATTAGGAATAGCAATGAACTTAGAGATAAGAGATATGAAGGTTGCCAGCCAGTCAATGCTAACAGAGGGGGGGGGGTTGTCTGTGAGAGATATGTTTAAAGAGTGAGGATTTGGAATACTACAGGAACAATCTGTAGACAGTGTTGTAGAAACATTGAAAGTTAAAGCTATCTATGGAATGTAAGAACAGCCCATTGAGATTTGTGTGTTTCTGTAGGCCTCTCAAGCTATGAGTTGCACTTTTCTTTTTCTAGTCAGATCCGTGCACAGTTTATGTACTTTTCTAATTAAGGTTTTAGTGAAGTTTATCACTGGGGTGAAATAGGATATTTTAGGGAATATTAGTATATTGATAAGGGAGAACTTGGTGAACATGGACATATATACTTTGGAAAGGGAGGGTGTAATTTTCTGTGTAGATTCAAGCAGCTTATCTTGGATAAACTTCCTCATGGCCATAGTGGATTCAAAGATAGGGAAGCCTAAGAACTTCTGTGGCTTTGCTGTAAATGGTCCAGGAATGTTCTTACTAGAAGATAATTGCCAGACAGACAACTTGGCCATATTAAATTGGAGGCCAGATTGATATTTACAAGATTTTTCAACAATTATTTTAAACTACTAAATAATTTAATAAATAACAATATTAGTGAGATTATATAACAATATAATACAATAACAGATATAAACATTTGAACATTTTTATTCCCCTTAATTACAGTGAGATATTTAAAATAAAATAAAAAAACTTCCTACTCATATAGTATGGTATAGTTGGGATATTTAACTTTATTTCTTATATCACAAAATCATGTTTTTTTTATTAAATAATCAATCCCTTTTTTATGCATTTGATTTACACTCATTACCCCTTATAGATTAAGCTGCAAAATATAAGAAGATTTAAAATATGGATTATTTTATTTCTCCACTATTATAATCTCATTGTAATATTAGGAAATATTACATATTTATCTGTGTTCATATTTTACGATATTCACTATTTTATCTCTCTTTATCTTGCACTGAGAAGATATTAATATAATAATTATGAAATCCTTAATTTGTTTTCAGATATCACACTCAATTTTTCTATGGTCTTATTATCAAACTCTATAATAAAATATAACAATAAAACTGGTATACTGTACCATACCAAACGTCACAACTTATCTCTTCGTGGACTAATTACTATTTACAATTCATGATATTAAGATAAATGTTGATAGAACATTCTTGGGTGCATCCTAAATAAAATAACAATTATTATTTTATTTTCTGTAATAACTCATGTATTAACTTTTTATTTCTAAGCTGTTCCTGTTTCTTACATTTCTTACAACTAATAACCTATAAAGAATTGTAAATTAAAATTAGCTATTACTCTATTACAATTATATTAAAGCATTAATAATAAAACATAAGATCAAACTTTAAATATCACTATTTATCATTTCAATATTATATTCGAACAAAGACATCCATCTTCTTGTAATACATATATGTAACTATTTTTATGTGTATATTTCACTAGCTCGTTGTTCATATACATTCCTTTTAATTATCTAACAATATTTAAGAAAATAAAGAATTTAAACACTTTATTGTATATGTAAACGAATCAAATTAATTATTAATTTTTTTATCTCTTAACTTGTCTCCCATATTGATAACGATTATTTTGAAGTTACAAGTTTCTCCTTTTTTAAAAAATACAAATTTGTTATTAAAAAAAACTTTATTTTTTAATGGTATTCCAGTCGTTCCCAACGCTTCAAACTCGCTACAGCATCAACATTCCTCCTAAATATGCTCTTTTTGTTCTCATAAGAATATCACAAAATTATACAATTCCAATGTAAACGGATTGTTAACAATTTCTCGAGTTTTTTTTTTTTCCATTGACAATTTTAATTAATAATTCTTTCATTTTTTGAGCCCATTGCTATGATTTATTACAAGTATAAATGTAATATGTATTTAACATTTTCCTTTTTATATTTGCTTTGTATTATATTCATATATCTTTCTAACTTTTAATCCTTGATTTAACATATGCATGAAAGTTATACTAAAACTAATACCGCTTCATTTATATCTTTTATCATTGAAATTTTCATTCAAATATACTTTTATATGTTCTCTTATCATTCTAGGGCCATTTTTCCATACGCAATTTTTCCGTTATTATTCATTACTACTTTAGTTTTAATTATCTATAAAAATATAGACTTAACTTTGTCATGAATAATTTTCTTGTTATCCATCCATCGATTCCAATTTAATCTTGCATAACTATTATAATAGTCACAGTGCATAAATATTTTATCCTGCTTATTAATCAAATTAGGTATAAACATAATACTCATGGTGTTTTCATTTAATTCAAGTATTATTTGACAATACTTTGACATAAATGTACAACTTTTGCCTTTCGTTTTTCAGATATTTTTTTCCAATATAATGACTCCAAGAGATTTTGGTAAAATTATTAAATTGTTGACTTCGCCAGCAGAAATTTCATTGTTTTACTCCATCTTGTTGAAAAGAAAAACATCTTATATACAATTTTAAATTCTTAAGCTGATCATAATCAATTATTTGTTTTTAAAATAATAATAAGATTTAAAAAAAATAAGCAAACTTTTAGAGATAAACCAAGTTACTTCTTCCCTCGAACTGTAATCTTTTTTTCCTATAGCAATATTTAAGATCTAATAGTGTACAGTTCAAAGTGGTATCATTTTGAGCCGGCTATTTTGAAATACGAACTCTAATGTGTTTATATATTAGTTCACAGAGGGTGGTGCTGGATTTCTTAACTATGTGCGGTGATTTAATATTTGTATATTTATTTCAATATAGCGTTATGCACTGGGATTATTTTCTATACATTGGTGTTAAGTGGTTTAACGAGTAAAATTACTAATGTTTTGTTTGTCTTTATATAATAATAACAATAATTGCAAGAAAATCAAGTCATATATCACGTGACTTCATTTAATATGCTTGTATTACAAATATTATATAATGAGCATGTCAATAGCAATTATTGTTATTGCTTTTAAGTCTTTGGCAATTTTATATTGCTAAAGCTATTAATATATTGGTGTATCTGAACTTAGTTCAATCGTATATTGCTATTTAAGTTAGATAACTGGATTTGAAGACATAAGTATGTCTGATAATTTCAGATTTTCTAATTAATAGTTAAACATTAGATAAAGTCTGGGCTTTACCTGGTATTTTAAATCTAATGCTTGAATATCCTCACTGAGAAATACCAAAAGCATTAAACCTGTCTTGGGATAGGGATATTCTGGAAAGCTTAAGAGCTATTGGCATGCTCATTATATAACATTTGTAATACAAGCTTATTAAATTAAGTCACATGATATATAGCTTGATTTCCTTGCAATTATATATATATATGCGTGTGTGTGTGTGAACATTAGCACAGAGAATACAAAATCGAATCTCATTAACTATAACCCCAGGATAATTTCCACATGACTATATATACCATTTTCTCTATATTCTGCTAAGATCATGGAGATACAAGAGACTCCAAAATAATATAAAATGTAAATATTAATTGCAATAAATAATACACAAATGTAAATATATAATGCCTATATAGATTTATTAATAATAAATAAAAATAATAGTAAAAAACATAATTTATCAATATGTTTTTTTACTGATTATAAAACTGAGAGTGCTTGATATAGGTTTGCAAACGCATTATTATATGTATGTTACTGCTTATTCCAAAGATGATTTTAGATATATTTATTTAAAATATGAGATGATTTTAAAATTTACACCATGAATTATCATTATTAATTTTTTGATCTACATTTTTATTGTGATTGAAAACTGATTATATGTGCTTCATCATTTTTTAAAATTTATTAAATACTAGTAATTTTATGATTTGTATTTATTCTTATAATCTCTGCTGCACTATTTTTCAAACATGGATATGATAACATATTAACATAGTCCAATAATTCTCAGATGAGTATCTTGATATAGTCTAACTATTTTGATAAATACACAATTAAAGTGATGTAAAGCAGGGAGGACTCAGTGGAAAAACTTTAACTACATCTATACTGAGTTATGATTGTGAATAATCTTGAGATCATGGCATTTTTCATATTCCTAACATTACAAAGCCACAAAGTATTTCACAAATGCTTCAAATATATAAAACAAATCATTGCAATGATAAGTTATAATTATGATGAAGTTACTCAGTAATAAACATTATTCAAAGATAAGATATGTTTCCATTGACTTGGCCATACCATATATAAGCCAGAAATAAGCATCTGCAAAGATAAATAACATACACAAATTCATTATATGGCAAAAAATAATCAACTGATTTGATAAATACTACTTAAAACTACATAAAACCAAGCAATGAAAATATAAACAAAAAAGGAGAATAATTAATTACTGAGATTCTGGAAATTAAATTGATAATTTTCTTAAATATGAATTGATACTTACTTATATCACACTACCAATCATATACTATATTTCAATGCAAGTTCAATACCATTAGCATAGTCATTCTCTACTCCATAACACAATGGTAAAATTAATCAATAAATATTTCCTTCAAATCCACACACAAATAATATTTATATATAAACATATATATTCTTTATACAGATGGACAGATAAAATCTAAGGTACATATGCCATATTAAACAAGATATATAAACAGAAATGTAATCCTAAACATAATTCTCTTTTGTCCAATGTATACATTAAATAAATCACTTCCACATTAATTTAAGTTCATGTATGTTTAACTAATTAGGATTTTCCCTTGGTAATCCAACTTATAAAATAAACTAAATACTTAAAAAAAATTACTCTCAAAAAGAAAACAAACCTTTTGAATAGGGGTGAGATACGGTGAGAGTTAAGCATGTACACTTATTAAAAATAAATTTTCAGAAAATGCATATTGAGTTAATAAAAAGAAAATATACATTCACACATACATCACTCAATTGCTCAATAATAAATATGTAGCATATACATATTCATTAATATGATAACAAAAAAATAAAACTACATATTCAGTCATTAGCTCAAATATACACGCAAAAATAGAAGTATGCATAAAATGATGTGAAATTAAAATATTGAAAAAAAATAGAATAATATGGAAACGAATATATAAAATGTTAATAGTTTACTGACATCTCGCTAATCATAGAAAGCACATGCTAAGAGTTCACATGTCACTTACATGCCTAGGCAAAGAGTTTGAACATATCTATGTTTGTGAAATTAAACATAACTTCCACACGGCGTGATGTCTTTTGCTATAGTTTCTCATTTGTGTAGCGCATGTTTATAATTTCTAGAACATTTTTCTTTTCTTGTTGGCTTTGTAATGGTCTGTGGCTGTGTAGGTGTTTACAGTTCATATCTTTACCAGTAAAACTTTAATATGCCTCTTGTGAAAACATTCTAAAATATGTACAATGGCGCCCTCTAATGTTGGCTATTGACTATGTCTATAGTAGAAGGTTGTCCATTGCAGAATATATATATATATTATTACAATATTTAAAAGTATTTAGAATCATTAAGAAATTGTGATATAAAAGTGGCTCTTTATTCTGTAGTATATAGAGAAATTTTTGCAAGGAAATCAAGTCATATATTGCATGACTTAATTTAATAAGGTTGTATTACAAATGTTATATAATGAGTATGTCAATAGCTCTTAACAAACTCTGCCCCATATATCTATTTACGTTTGCTGGATTTGAAAACATGTGGATGTCTGAAATATTCAGATTTTCTACTTAATAGTTAACCATTAGATAAAGTGCTCAGCTTGACCTGGTATTTTAATTCTAATGCTTGAATATCCTAGTGCTAACTAATAAAAGTGATAGCTAGAATAATATCATTATATCTTATAAGTATGGCCATAATAATGAATTGCTATTGATATTATTTAAATATTACATATATAATGTTTTAAGTGTAGTTATTTTTTATTGCCCTTACTTTAAATATTATTATAATATTGAGTTTATCTTAGCCTTAATGGGCATTTTACCCATTGCTTCATCATATAAATCCTCAATATATAAGTTGCTGAATTACTAATTATGAATATGCTAGTTTGGCAATATGTTGGATTGTCAATCATATATGCATTTGTTAATATTAGTATGCAAGTGTAAATATTAATAGCTGTTAAATTATTTTGTTTGTTAATAAATTATTTTGTTTATTTTATTTTTGCCCTTATTTGAGTAATAACTTATAAAATATTGATCTGCCAAATATAATGTGTCCAAATTTACATCATGCTTGGTAAATTTGTCTCTGTGCTTTAAGATTTGTTATTAGTTGGAAGACTGTTTTTTATAATTTTTAGTATCTAGTTATGTGTAATATTATAAAAGGATTTCTGATATTCATGAACACTATACTATTTAATAGATAAAATACATTTCATTGTTAATAGATTTGTGTGTGTTTGGATTTGCTAGTAAACATAAATTTTAATAGTTAAAAGGAATTTGGTATAGGAAAGAGTTTCTAGTTTTATTATCTAGTAATGCCTTCAAGTAAAGTTACATATCAAACTACTTTATCTATTACTGAAATAAAAATACATTTATTACATCACTCCACATGACTAAATAAAGCCAGCTGTTTTGAAATACGGACTGTAATATATTTATATATTATTTCACAGAAAATAGTGTTGGATTTTTAACCATGTGGGGTGATTTAATATATATATATATTTGAAAATACAGTAATTAAAAATCTATAAAAATTATTTAACCATGTGGGGTGATTTAATATATATATATATTTGAAAATACAGTAATTAAAAATCTATAAAAATTATATGTATAACTATAACTTAGAAGCACTTTCACTACCTTGTAGCTTTGTCAACTATCACATTTAAAATGTCAACTTTCCCATAATTCAATGTCAACTTTCCCATAATTCTGTGATCTTAACGTTTGCTGCTTGCCGATTAATTAAATTTTGCTTGTATTTATATATTAACATCGCCTCTTTAATTTTTCTTTTATTATTATAAATATTGGAAACTGAAAGAAATAATAATAAAAAAAAATTAAAGAAGTGATGTTAATATATAAATACAAGCAAAATTTAATTAATCGGCAAGCAGCAAACGTTAAGATCACAGAATTATGGGAAAGTTGACATTTTAAATGTGATAGTTGACAAAGCTACAAGGTAGTGAAAGTGCTTCTAAGTTATAGTTCTACATATAATTTTTATAGACTTTTAATTACTGTATTTTCAAATATATATTTATAAAGTTACATATATTATTTTAAAGAAATACAGACATCGATTTGAAATATATATATAGAAACCATATATTTCTTTCCTTATAACTGTTTCACCTATTATTCCCCACAGCTTCATCTATGACAGGTTTAAACCCTCTCTGAGGACATGTATATAAGCATCAACACAGTTATATAGGTATTATTGCACATGTATAGATGGATAAATGACTGTGATATCAATTTATATATATATGATAGTGTGTATATTTATTTTTCAAAATAATATTTGTTAATATTTTGTTTGATTTTTTAAAAAATTACATTTTAAATAGCGTGTGTTCTACAGATGGTCCTGTTATAAGTGAGGAATATTATTAAAAGCTATAGCAATTCTCAATTTTTTTCAAATAAATCAGAAACGTAACCTCACTTAACAAGGTTATCTAAGTTATGTCTAAAACAATAGCATTTTTCCAAACTATGTACAATTTTAATAAATAACATTTCCAGACTAAAACTATTAAAAGTTTTAAAAATTTAAAGAGATCAAATTTGAAGAAAAAGGCTCTGTTAAAAAAATGCCAGGAAAGTTAAATATAATGAGTATGAATTTGCAAAGGGGAGTGATCAGTAAACAAGGTGGTCTTAATCTTGAAAAATGGAAAAATGGGCTGATTTCTTGCTGCAAGTAGTTCATTCGATAAATTTTTTGTGAAGAGTTGTTACACCAGTTCATACTTCCATGATTGGATAGGCAAAGTTTGGATTTGCTGTCTCACTATCCTGGGATGACAATTTCTATTCATCCCTGCATGTCTAAGGGCATTATCATCATCACAGGGAGCAAAAACTTTCCAGCAGCCTGCGACAAAAAAAAAAAGAAATTTTAAGCCCTAACCTGAAGAGAATGCCACTATTCAACTGTTTGATGTAACTGCAGTACAAGCTACTACCAAGAAGACCAGTAATATTCTTTTAAAGACTGCAGAGCTCTATAATTTAATCTGTAAATCTGTAATACTCAGCTAGCTTATTTACTATAAAGAACGTTCTATATAATTTGCTAAAACTCTTTAAATTAAATCATTTATAAAAGAAACTGTGTTAAACTTGCCTGAATTTATCTCTATAGTGTAAAATGATTTATTGAAAATCTCATTTATTAAAATCTGGTTAAATCATTTCTAAAGTAACTATGTAAAAATTGCCTAATTAATCTTATAAACTTGCCTGAATTCACTTTTATAACTTAAAAGACTTTATTATATGTAAATAACTGCAATCAGTTATCTTAAATTTCTAAAAACTGCAGTCATGCCTAGATTTGTTGTTTTAAGTATTTTGTTCCCATTTATTCTGTTTAAATTTAATATATATGTTGCAATATGCCCATTTTTCGAAACAACAAATAATAATTGTTAACTGACTTACAATGAAGATAATTAAAATCTCTACTTTAAATATTTTAAGAATGCTGCTTGGCATATTAAATCACTGTTTCAAAATAATAATATTAATAGATAATAACTGATCACTATGTGCTCGTTTTTATCATGATTTTATATATATTATAAATTGCATTATATTTTGCAAGTTTTGCTTAGTCAGTTTTTTTATAAATTATGACTTTTGATATCTGTTAGTTAGAAGTCATATACTGTCTAGAGTTGATATTAAAGTATACTTGTTAATGTTTATTAATGCCCATCAAATATACATTTCTTCCTTAATTGCGAGTATATTCAGGATTTAAGTTAAATTATAATGTAATTGAAGTCCTTTTCACTAGCATAATTATAATGCTAGTTTGAGAAATGGGTTGCGTTAGTTTGACAGATAGAAGCTATCTGTTTTAGGCATAGTTAATTAATTATACACATACTTATTGGTCTTTTGTGTGTGCATTGTGAGTGTGTCTTTATACAGTACCCATACATGTGTTTATCCTTTGTTGCACCTTTTAAATGGGTAACAGGGACAGGCTGCCCCATTCTTTTTTCAGGTATGATTATCTTTAATAGAACTGGAAAACGAGGCAACATACCATTTTTATAAAGCCTACCCAAGTTTCTGAACTTATCTGTTCTTATATAAATAGCAGCAAACTGTCCAGTTTTAGAGCAACTGAGCATTTGATGCTGAAGCTTCTGAATACACTCATACTGCAAACTTACTCTTTAGTATTTTATATAGCACCATAGCCTTTTTTTTTTATATATATATATATATATATATATATATATATATATATATATATATATATATATATATATATATATATATATATATGAATCTAAAAGTAACCAGTTCTTTTTCTCCTTATTAATTAATTATTCAGCATTAGACAGAAGCTTAAAACTTGGTTACCAGCTTGAATCTGCATTATCTTGAGCTTATTTATTTGCTCACCTCATTAATATATATATATAATAGCCACCTTAGAGCTGTATGTATTCATTATCTCTGCTAGGCTATTAACTTATAACTTTAGCAAACACTGAGCAATAGGATGTATATACTGTATGATTAGGCATGATTTATGAACTGCACAAACATTTATTTTAATATGTTAAGATGAGACAGCTGTACTGATAACAGTCTCACTCACTATGGAAATGCCTGCATGTATTGAATACACACATTTAATAATATATAATCCTTGCCATTTTATTACTTTATTCTATAACATTTGTTATTGTTCTATTAAACATGTTTAAAATACAAAGTTGTTTCATATCTTTTTTGCTCATGGTTCTATGTCAATTCAATCCACATTAATTTATTCAATCCACATTATTTGGTCTAATCCACATTATCTTATTCAATCCACATTATCCTATTCCAATTCCTTAATGATTTTATATGCTGAATATATATTGCTATATATAGTTCAGATAATTAGTGTGTTCAATGGTCTATTCCACACATTTAGTTAAATTGATAGTTATCTCTTGAATCTCATGTTTGTCCTTGTCCTATGCCAGCTTGCAGGTTAAATTGAGACTGGGTGTGACTTCAGCAATGTCAATCATTAGGTGTTAAATCATGAAGTACTAGCAAATGAGTTGAAGTTTGGTCGGATTAGAGTCTCACCACCTCACTTCAGTCAGCTTTGGTATACTTTTCCTAGACTCTTGATTTCATTGTGTGAGTATACAAATCTGACCATAACAATATATATATATATACTAATATATAATTTTCAAGAGTATATATATATTAGTAATAATAAAAAGTCAGATGTCACATGTCTTATATATAGCTTGCATTTACCAATATGTAAAATTAAGAGCATGCTACTAAGCTCTAAACAAGCTTTTTTTTTATTTATTTTTTTATTATGATAAAATCTACTACAAGAGAAGGCATTAAAATCATCTTTATCTTAGATTGTCCCCATCCGCAGACTGGTTTCGACTTGTGGGTCTCTTCAGTGTCCCAACTCCTCACTGAAGAGACCCATAGATCAAAACCAGTCTGGGGATGGGGACAATCTAAGATAAAGATGATGAGATCCATAGATTGAAACCAGTCTGGGCATGGGGACAATCTAAGATAAAGATGATTTGAATGCCTTCTCTTGTAGTAGCATTTATCATAATAAAAAAATAAATAGCATGCTCTTAATTTTACATATTGGTAAATGCAAGCTATATATAAGTCATGTGACATCTGACTTTTTATTATTACTATTATTACTTTGCTGTTGGGGCTTTGGCTAAATTAAATGGCTAAGCCTACTAATATATGGAGTATCTGAATTAAGTTCAGGCCCATATAATTTTTTCAGTTGGAGAGCTGACTTTAAAGACATGCAGATGTCTAAAAGTTTCAGATCTTCTTCTTGACAATTACGTTTTATATAAATGCTTAGCCTGAGTTGGTTTTTTGAATTTAGTGTCCCAACTCCTCACTGAAGAGACTCATAGGTCGAAACCAGTCTGGGTATGGCAACAATCTAAGATAAAGATGATTTGAATGCCTTCTCTTGTAGTAGCATTTATCATAATAAAAATAATAAAAAAAAGCTTGCTTAGAGCTCATTAGCATGCTTTTAATTATATATATATATATATATATATATATATATATATATATATATATATATATATATATATATATATAAATTACCCCAAATCCAAAATTCAACCAGAGCAGCCAAGAAATAATAATAAAACAACCAAAGGTTTCACTGCTACAAGTAGACTTTTCAAGTGTAAAGAACTACAAAAACTACACCATATATATAATATTAAACATTACCCACAAATTCATTTACTGCTCATCCACCCTTAATATTAAAACTCTTAAGTAAGTTAATTGCTTCAGAATTATAAGTTTCCAATAACAAAGATTCTTTAATTCTTCTTTTGATTTCATTTCTCTCAAAGAAGACAACCTTAGCTCCATCAAAATTAATAGTGTAGCTTGTATCTTATTTATGGACATACAAAGCAGAACTAAGATATTTATTAATTTTGATGGAGCTAAGGTTGTCTTCTTTGCGATAAATGAAATCAAAAGCAGAGTTAAAGAATATTTGTTATTGAAAATTTATTATTCTGAAGCAATTAACTTATTTAAGAGTTCTTTTAATATTAAGAGTGAATGAGAAGTAAATGGATTTGTGGGTAATGTTTAATATTATATACATGGTGTAGTTTTTGTACTTCTTTACACTTAAAAAATCTGTTTGTAGCAATGAAACCTTTGGTTGTGTTTTATTTTTATTTCTTGGCTGTTCTGGTTGAATTTTGGATTTGGAATAATTTTAATTATATATTGACTAGTTTAGATTTATGCTTGTAATGTTATTTATATATATATATATATATATATATATATATATATATATATATATATATATATATATAGCTAATTGCCCTCGTCAAAACTTCAAAAATGTGTTCATTGATGATTATAAGACCACTTACTATGAAAATGAAGTAATCGAATATTATTGCCTTAGTGGAACATCTTTATTTAGTGGAAATTTAACTAGAACTTGCACTAATAATGGATGGAATGGAAAAGATCCACGTTGTGATCGTAAGTAAAAAATTGACATTTCACTTCTTTTCTATTAATAGTTATAGTATTATTAGTATTTCCTAAATATTAAAAGTAAAATAAAACATTAGATTCAAAATACTAAGCAGAAAAATTGGAGATTTCCAATCAGCTATAACATTAATATTAAGTACAAAACAAACTTTGCTAAGTTATATGCTATGTAGTCTATCAATACTCCATATGTTCTAAAAAGCAACAGAAAATGAAGGTATTCTTGTCATTTTATTTATTTCATTCAAGCTTTATTTTAGCTACATCTTTTTTTCAGTAACATCAGAAATATTTGTTTTCAACTTATAAATTATGACTTAAATTCTTTTTTTAAATTTTAGTATAAATATCCATGACGAATTTTGGTTGTTGCAAAAATTTGAATGTCCTTATGTCTAATCAGTAAATATATAGTAGAATAACATGTTTATTTATAAAACAACCTTTTATAGACTTACAATCATATTATTGTTTTAATATGTGATTATTTTTATGAAGAATACTCTAACCAGATATAATTTTGTATTACGCTGACTTATGAAGTAATGGTAACCATCATTTTGACAATCGATAATAATCAAATTAATAATAAAATGACAAAATACAATATTTGCAAATTAATTTTTGTCTAGGGAATTTAAAAACAACTAATGGTGGACTGTGTATATGGTAAAGTGACTACATTCCAATTATTGTAATTGACACCTTGATACTAGTCACAACTAATGATCAAATTGAAACCATATAGAAACAAGCTTCCATGCAGATTCAATTATATTTCCTGATCATTACCTCCTCCACCAAATACTTTATTAAATTAATGAAATACATAATCAGGTTGGTTCAGATGGGAAATGACAAATGATAAATTATTACCAACAATAATAACTTCAATTAAGGAGTAGACTTGTGTGATAATAACAATAATAATATATATTTATATGATTACAATTTAAAAAATATATTATGATCATGCATGAGAGAGAAAAAATGTTTGTAACTTGCAATAACTCTTTGAGAATAGCTGTAGAAAGTTATGTTAATTATTTTAATGTCTTTGTAAGATCACATATATATTTTGTATCCATACATGTGGGGATATGACCATTAATCATTATATTTTAATGTCTGCTGACAATATAATATCTTAACATCTTTTGGTTTATTCCATGGCAATTTTTCTGGCTGAGTTTCTATTGAAATTTTCCTCTGGGCATGTAAAATGCATAGATTCACAGATTAATTATAGAAATACATTGTATGGAATAATCATTTAGATGACTAGTTTTCCTTTTGTAGCATGCAAATGTCAAATATTTCTTTAACATTGAATAGTTATAAATAGATCAGCAGAATCAAGGTTAATTTTTAAGGCATTGTTTTTCCTACAGCTCCATATTCAGCTACAATACAGGAAATATCACAGATTGCATTTTGGAGGATTATCTACTCCATAAAATGCATGATATTAACTTAAAATTCTTACAAAATTTTATTGACTTTTTATACAATAAAAGGCATGTTGATGAAGTAGTTACAATTCTTCCCACCATATCTTGTAATGCAGATCATTTTAGAAAATGTTCTGTTGGTTCCCATAGCAATGTTTTTTTTTTTTGGTTTTAAAAATATTCTTTATTTAAAAAAATAAAGTAATAACACATTTTATCTTTACACCTATTGTTAACATTTTAAAATACTTTAAATGTATTATAAATACATAACATTTAATATTTTGTTACACATAATAAAGAAAAATATCTACATAAAAACAATGCCTATACATTCAGATGTGAGGATTACATTTGCCCCTCCTCCATTTAGAAATAAAATTCTATCAATTTAAAAATAAATATCACTCAACTTTATTTCTACATTATTTTTCTGATGCTCAGTAATATCTATTTTTGTAATGTATACTATATAAATTGTTTGTCTATTCTCCTCTATCAAATACTCATTAATGAGTTCAGATTGATCAACTAAAAGGCAATACATATTCATAAAAGGATTAGGTTTTGCCTCTGTCTAAATATTTTTAATCAATATGAAGGCCTTCAATCAGAATGACTTGTAATGCCTTTATTTATTATATAATGACTCTGATTCTATTTGTAGTAGATGAAACCATGGTTGTGTAAGGATTTTGGTAAAATTTTGGATTTAATTTAGTATTGTATTGTTTTATGGTTTTGCATTTTTATTTTTGTTAGTATAGTGTTAGGCTGTTTTGGTTTTCTATTTAGGTATATTATTTAATATTTTTGGATAATGTTATATCAATTTGTGAATTTCATATTTTATTTGCTTTATTTTGTGTATTTGTATTATTTATTTGTATTATTTTGTATTATTTTTTTATTAATTATTTCTTTGTATTTGTGTAGTTATTTTATTAATTTTATTTTAATATGTGGCAGATTTTATATGATAATTTTTCTTGTGCAGAAATTTTAAAAATAAAAAGTTAATTAACATGTTTAATAGAATAAAGTATTTAAAGGCTCAGGTAAATTTTCTTAAGTCTTGTAGGTTTTCTAATGTGTTTCCCAATTCATGTAATATTAAGTTGGATAGGAAATTGATTTTATTTTCTAATTGTGATTTTATTCTAAATTTTAAAAGATTTATTCTTAAACAATTTATTATAGAGAGTATGAGTAGTTTATGTAATTTAATTGATAGATATAAAATGATAGGAAGAGGGTTGGATTTTAGAAAGAATTTTAATTATAGAGTTTTGAATTCTTTTTTAAAGTGGCTTTAGAGTAAGTGTGAAGTCACTTATAATAATAAGTATTTTAAGAAATTTAAATGGTTGATTGGAAAGGCTGAAAATAAAGGTTTTGTGAAAGAAAAAGAGTTTAGATTTGGGTTATAAAAGTAGGTCTGATGCTTCATCTGCTTTAAATTTTTTCAAATTATGTTTTGAATGTATCTGATTTCGCTATTTTAACTAAGGGTCCTGGCTTTGTTCCTTTTGCTAATAAGAGTTTAGTTTTTGATTTTGTTTCTGTTATTGAAAGTAGTAATAATATTTCTGATGAAAATAATGTGTTTTTACAGGTTATTTTGAATAGTCAATTACTTAAAAAAGATTGAAAGCCAATGATGTTGTTTTGTATTGTTAAATAATATTGATTTTAAAAGTAAAGTTTCTTTGGAATTGAAAAATGGAAAATATGCTATTTTAGATTCTGATCATGGTAAAAAAAATTAAATGTAAATTAATCAAGATTATGAAAGTTATGGAAAATAAAAAGATTTTTGATAGAGCTACTTCTTTAAATTGTTGCTCTAGTGATTATGTGGTTCCAAAGGTTTTCTTTAATTTGAAGTCTCATAAAGATAATTTTTCTTTGAGATGTATTTTTGATATTACAGGAGGAATTGTTGATAAAATGTCAAAATTTATTATAAAATATATTAGGGACTATTTAAAATTGGGTCAATTTCATGTTTCTTCTTCTTTTGAAGCTTTTAAGAAAATAAATGTTTTTGTTTTGGATGATGAGTGTGTTTTTGGTAGTTTAGACATTGAAAATATGTACCAATCGGTAAATAGATTAAAAAGTATTGATGTTTTTCTTTCAATTTTAAAAAAATTGGAATGATTTTCTGCAGATAAGATTAAGGTTTTTCATGATTTGCTTTTGCTGGTAGATGATTCAATGTATTTTATGTCTAATGATGTGTTTTATAAGATTAGAGAGGGTTGAGTTATTGGTTATGTTATTTCTCCATTTTAATATAATCCACTAAACTCTCCCCCCTCTTCTTCTTTTTTAGTTTTGCTTTCTTTATACAGTTTATAACATTAAACCTCCACTCTTTTACACTTTTAGCAAAATATATTTTTTCTTTATAACAGAAAAATGGAGGAAGTAAAGGAGTGAGGAATAACATCTGATGAAGACTGATGGGAACACTCAAAACTGTTATCAAATTAATAAATATATTTTTGCCAAAAGTGTAAAAGAGTGGAGTTTTGATGTTATTTCTCCATTGATGTGCACTGTCTATATTGATTATTTGGTGGGTAGTGTTATTAATCATTTTTTCATGTTCTATAAAATTATTTGTTTAGTATGTTGATGATTGTTTGTTTGTTATTCAGAAAGAGAAATTAGAAGAGTTTTTATGTGGATTGAATGTTTTTGAATTTAGTATTAAGTTTACAATTGAGGGAGGCAGTTTTGATTTTGTAAAATTAAAGTTTTTAGATTTAAATGTTGAGAAGGTTAATGATGTTTTGTTTTGTAGTCATTTTATAAAACCTAAGAATTTGAGAAATATGATTAGGCTTGTTAGTTATCAGCCTTTTATGCAAAAAAAATGTCCTTGGTGAATTTTTGTTGTAGGAATAGAAGGCTTAATAATTTTAATAATAATGCTGATATTAAAGAAGTCAATTTGCTGCTGAGTATGTAGAATTGGGTTATAGTCATGATTTTATTTAAAAAGTTATATATAATAATAATGTTTATAGTTGTGATTTAGAAGTTTATTGGTAAGGATAATGAGTATATGTCTTTATCATTTAAGGCCTCAATATATAATTTGGTTTATAAAAATAGTTATTTGTTAGGTGGAATAAAGGTTGCATGAAAGAAAGTTTTTGATTTGAATGTGTTACTTAATGTTCAAAACAGTCTATTGATAGTAGGTCTATTCCTGGTATTGTTTATAAGATTCCATGTGGTTGTGGTAAGTTTTATGTAGGCCAGAGTAAGTTTAGCTTTAATGAAAGGATTAAGATTCATATTGAAACAGTAAGATCTGCTTTGCAGATCTTCATTTCACCTTTTCTTACCTATTTCCTAACCTCATACCTTAGTTTGAACCCCAATGTATCGTGGTGTGTCTGCAATGCACTTATATACCGAAAATCCTGCCCAATTTTAAACCACAAGTACAATGCTCATGTTATATATAAACATAACTCATTCCCAAATAAATAAAATGTTATGGATTATGTGTATGTTCGCATAATTTAGATTTATTTAAAAGTAGGTTATATAGGTCATAATTGCATGCACACTATGATATGTATTTTAAAACTTATATCAAGATTATAAATTCTTATTTAAAAATTATTTTGTTTGAATCTATTTACAAAAATATATTACAGTCATAATATATTTTTGATTTAAAATAAAATTCATATTCATTTAGTAGATAGATTCAAATATTGCAATTTAAAAAGTAAAATAATTTTCTTTTGAATTTAAAATCACTCCATATATTTTCTGTTAGAATAAATGAGGGCTGGTAGGAACAATAGTTTTAATTATTATATAAAAATACATAAGATGTCCACTTAAGGTTTTCTTTCAATTAGTAAAGATTATTTTAATTAAATCAAGTTTGTAATAAGAATGTCAACAAGTAAATTAACAATAGAAATTAATTAAAATTTTGTTGAATTCCTTTAGACATTCGGATAGGATTAATTACAGTTGATAAGTAAGCAAAATCTGAGATATTTTTGTAATGCTCCAGGGCAGTTGTATTATTCAATTCCACTATAAAAAGGAGGGTTTTCTTTTGTTCTCCATTCGAGTGATATTTCAGAAATTGTTTCTAAAGAAATATTCTAGTGATATTTCAGCAAATGTTTCTAAAAAAATATATTCTAGTGAAATGATTCTAGTGAAATTATTCTAGTGAAAATATTCTAAAGAAATTATTCTAGTGAAAATATTCTAGTAAAAATATTATTCGAGCAAGATTTCAAAAATATATTTTCCTGAGATTTTTAGCTACGTGCCTGCGAACTTGAATTTGAAGCCAAGTTTTCATCTCAAAATTAATTAACCATGTTTACAGTTTCACCTATGAATCACCCAACCTTCAAAATTTCTAAACTTGAAATGATGGAATAGAGCCGGCAAGAAGGCTATTTTCCTCAGGAAAGGCTGGCCACTGCTCTAGACCATCAAAAGCTATCACATAAAAAACCCAAACTGCTGCTATTGCCAAATATATGAACAATACCAGATTTTGTTGCTGAATTGTATAAAACCTGCTGACCATCAATCTACCTGCAGATGCTTCTCCAGAGGTAACCCCAAATTAATCCAAGAGCTCTTGTGATTCCTAACTAACATGCTATAGCTATTTTAAATTGTTTTTCTTTATTTTACTTGATTTTATTATATATTCCTTTAACATGTTCTAATATAATCAACAGTTTTGCTCTCTATCCTTGGGTTAATATTTTCTATTTATTAATCTTTTTTTTATTTTATTATGATAGTGTGTCAGAATAGTCTTTGATTGAGTGAATTATTCCCTTTTGTTGAAAGTAAGACACTGATATTAAGGCATATTTTAAATTTATAAATAATTCCCAATTTTGTTATCTCGTGAATCACTTGTTCAAGGGCTATTCTAATCTTCTTTAATATGTATAATAATTAAATAGTTTAAAATCTACATTTTATTGATTTTAAACTAATATGAGAGTATGTATAAGGTCAATGATTAAAATGTGCCACAAATGCATGATTGCTTATATAAATCTATCCTTTCTTTTCAAACCCACAAGCATGCATTTTCCTATTTTTAAATACTGTATTCTACTTTAATTTCAAAGTTCGTAATTGACGTCGAGAATGTGCGGACCCTTTTAAATGAATTTCTGGGAATTGATTGGGCATTTTTCCCAATCTAAGTGAATCCATTTTATATGTTTTATATACATAAGTCTAGTATTGCTGGTAAATGAATTGGTTGTTGAGACCACTTTGTTTCTTTCCAAGGATTTTAAACATCCAAGTCAGTTCCCTTTTCGCTTCCTGCAGTTCCCAGGCAGAGTGTGAACCCAAATGTCCCACCTGGGAATTAGATGCAGCAGTCACCCAGCCGTTAAGTCGTGGATGAGTCCAAGCTTTAGCTGTCTGTGACAACACATTCCTACAGGTCAGCGGCAAGATGCCCTCCGTAGTCATTCCAAATATTTTCCATTAATTTATATATATATATTACAAAGCATTCGTGACTTAAATATGTCACAACCTCCATCCTTTAATAAATTCATTATTAGCAATACTGACCTCCCATCTGCCTTAATTATAATTATAAAATAAATGCCTTGATCACATCCCCACTTTATTGTTAGTAAGCTGTTGTTTGTGCTATTCTTGAAATCAATAAATATTCTATAACCCTTAATTTTCGAATGTTTTATAAAACTTTTATAATTACTCAAAGCACCTCGCACATGTTCCCATCTCTTTTAAGCACATTATCATAATACTATTAGCCCAAGGGATAGAATATATTTCTTAAAAACCTTTTTGTAATTTAATGGAATGTAATGCCAACAATTATTTAGTAAGCATCCCTGTCTCATATAAGCAGACAGTGGCATTTTATAATTATATTTCTATATAAATAAATATTTGAAATCATTTAAAACTAATTTTGATCTTTTATTTTATTGATTCTTATCACTGTCTCAGTCTATATATCTATTATATCTATTTCTTTGTAAATCCATAGACATAAATTAGCAACCCAAACTTATCTTAGTATAGAGTCGCTTTGTTTCTCCCTGACCACCAGGCACCGGTAAAAGGTTATACTAGTAGTAGCATCAGATGCATTATGACATAGGTGGCACTGTGAAATTTAGACTTTAGATTCGAACTTAGTATATCTAGAAGGCAACCCCTCTTAGAGTGTTCAGTTTTATGTTTGGGGTTTGAATTCTGCAGTGTGTTAGCGAGGTAGATGATTCTGACCGTTACATAGTATTTTTTTTCACGGGTTCATGGCTTGCCCAAACGTGGAGCCTCGATTATTTAAACACCCACATCTTTGTAGATCTTAATTATTTAAACACCCACATCCCTGTAGCTTAATTTTAGCATTTTGTTTGTATTTAATCACCCAAATCCCTTACATTTTGATATATATAATATTTTTCAAACTTTATATTATTTATATTGTTTATTTGCGTATATATTTCATATATTTTATTTGACTCAGGCATTCAATAATGTATACTATATAATCTAAACCTGGCCAAACTTGCTATAGTGTGAAACGCACTATTTATATTTATTGTTTTACTTAAATCACACTATGTGTGCATAGCATAAATTACTGAAATATTGTCCCAAGTGAATATTGTGACAATCTATGTATATTTCAAATCTTGTATTTTACTCTCAAAATAAAGTTTTATCAGCTCAACGTGCAAGATAGCATAATAATAATTTTGTACGGTAATGACCTAGATATAATAGGCTATTGTATGGAATTCAGAAATGTAATCATAAATAAAATTTTGTAATCAATAAAAATGTGAATGTTTTAATGAGTGCCCATAGTTAAATGGAATAATTTAAAATTAATTTTGGGAAGCTAATAGTCTATGGATATTTTTAACTAGTGGCATGGCACCCGAAAGTGACTTCACTAAATGGAGTTACTTCTAAAATAAATTTTGTCACAAGGCTAAATTCTTTTGTATGTAATTTGTTTTTTTTTCCTTGGGTATAAATTTTTCTTAGACCAAATAATGAGACGTGAATCGGATCAATAATTATAATGTAAATAAATATATATATATGTATGCTAATTTTAAATAAGAAGGAATGAAATAAGTATACCCGGATCTAGCGAATGTTAATATATATAAATAAAATTGTGTGCGTTTAAAAATATATATGTTATCAAAATAATTTGACAGGTAGCATTTAAGAAATTTTCTATATATACGGGAAGTAATATATATATATGTTAGCAGCAGAATTAAACATGAAATTTTAGCAGTAGTAAGAGGGCAGTAGTTGGGGTTTTAGTGATAAATGTAAAAGCAGAAATTAGGCCAACAGAACTGAGAGGGAGATAGCTGATTAGCCATTGATAAAATTGTAATCAAATGTAATAATAATCACAGAGTTAAAAAAGGAATAAATATAAATAAAATAGAGATAACTGTATTAGATTTAGTGAGTTCAACCATAAAACACAGTTTAAAAGTGTATTTTTAATCAGTGCTGTTTATTTGATATATTAAATAGTTAGCAATAAAATAATAATAAAAGAAAAGGAAAATCATCATCATCGATCATGATAATTGTCCAAAGCCATGGAAAATACAGATGATAAAGAGATCCATTTCCAGAATATTATAGAGTTGTTTACGCAAGGTGAAGAAAGAGCAAAAAGATGGGAAGAAGAAAGCCGAAGGAGAGGTGAGGAACTTAGAGTGCTGTACAGACTCATCCATCAATGGCCAAATATGACAGATGAACCCCTGAACCAGAAAGTAGAGACCAGTGATTCAATAAATTATGATATAGGCCAGAGTACCAACACTAGCATCCTTGAAATTGACAAACGCTACATAAAGAACAAACAAGAGGTCATTAAAACAAGAAAAGAGAAAACAGACCTGAACTTGGTAGGGTCATTGACAGACGAACCCCTGAACCAGAAAATAGAGACCAATGATTCAGCAAAGAAAACTGATACACCAGACCTGGGACCTCGAACTCAGCCAACCAAGCTCGTCAACATTAAAATATTTCACGAAGTCAAAAAATGTCCACAACTTTATTTAGCAAAAATAGCTCTCGCAAATGAGGTACAGGACATAGGACCTCAAGCCCAGCTAACCAAGCTTCTTCACATAAACACTTTTCATGAGGTAAAACAATGTCCCCAACTGTATTTAGACAGGATATTTCCAGCCAATGATGTACAGGACCTAGGGTCTCAAACCCAGCTAACCAAGCTTACCACCAATATCAAAATACTTAAAGAAAGCAAGAAAAATATCCCACCTGATATAGCAAGAATATGTCAATCAGATGAAGTAAAGGAAATAGTGAAAACAGTGGTGGCACTGGATTTCAGCCAATGGGCCAAGGAGCCACCAGATAAGGCAAATAATTCCGACAACCTAAGGCTACAGTTAATGACAAGCAGTTTGAAACCGCTTGTATATCAACCACCAGACAATATAAAAAGGCCTGATAATCCAAGACTGCAATTATTAAAATATAAAGGCAGTTATCACCCACCAGACCCAGGATTATAGTAAAGTTTTTAAAAAAAAGAAAAAAAGAAGTAATGGACACATCACAGGACAGATGAGAAAGGAGATCAGATAACCCAATGTTAAACTATTAAAATGTGAAATAAATAATTGTTGAAGAGGGGGATAATAGAGAAAATGTTCACTAGATGGTAGATTATTTTTTATATGATCTGGGTATATAATTCAGTTTCGTTCCATCATTATATTTTTATACTGTACATTATATGGGTTATCTTGTAAAAAAAATTTTATGCAGGCTTCATAGGTGGACACCTGCTGTAAGATATTTTTTTTACAATTTTTTTTGTTCCATCACTGAAAGAATGTGAAACAGTAAGATCTGCTTTTGCAGATCTTTGTTTCACCTTTTCTCACCTATTTCCTACCCTCATACCTTAGTTTGAACCCCAGTGTATCATGCTGTGTTTGCAATGCACTTATATACTGAAAATTCCACCCAATTTTAAACCATGAGTACAACGCTCATGTTATATAAAAGTATAACTCATTCCCAAATAAATAAAATGTTATGGATTATGTATATGTTCACATAATTTAGATTTATTTAAAAGTACATTATATAGGTCATGATTGCGCACACACTATGATATGCATTTTAAAACTTATGTCAAGATTATAAATTATCATTTAAAAATTATTTTGTTTGAATCTATTTACAAAAATATATTACAGTCATAATATATTTTTGATTTAAAATAAAATTCATATTCATTTAGTAGATAGATTCAAATATTGCAATTTAAAAAGTAAAATAATTTTCTTTTGAATTTAAAATCACTCCATATATTTTCTGTTAGAATAAATGAGGGCTGGTAGGAACAATAGTTTTAATTATTATCTAAAAATACATCAGATGTCCACTTAAGGTTTTCTTTCAATTAGTAAAGATTATTTTAATTAAATCAAGTTTATAATTTGAATGTCGACAAGGAAATTAACAATAGAAATTAATTAAAATTTTGTTGAATTCCTTAAGACCTTCAGATAGGATTAATTACAGTTGATAAGTAAGCAAAGTCCGAGATATTTTTGTAATGCTCCAGGGCAGTTGTATTGTTCAATTCCACTATAAAAAGAAGGGTTTTATTTTGTTCTCCATTCGAGTGATATTTCAGCAAATGTTTCTAAAGAAATATTCTAGTGATATTTCAGCAAATGTTTCTAAAAAAATATATTCTAGTGAAATGATTCTAGTAAAATTATTCTAGTGAAATTATTCTAGTGAAAATATTCTAGAGAAATTATTCTAGTGAAAATATTCTAGTAAAAATATTCTTCGAGCAAGATTTCAAAAATATATTTTCCTGCAATTTTTAGCTACATGCCTGCGAACTTAAATTTGAAGCAGAGTTTTTGTCTCCAAATTAATTAACCATGTTTACAGTTTCACTTATGAATCACCCAAACTTCAAAATTGCTAAACTTGAAATGATGGAGTAGAGTCGGAAAAAAGGCTATTTTTTTCTCAGGAATGGCCGGCCACTGCTGTAGACCATCAAAAGCTATCACATAAAGAACCCAAACTGCTGCTGCTACCAAAAATATAAACAATACCAGATTTTGCTGCTGAATTGTATAAAACATGCCGACCATCAATCTACCTGCAAATGCTTCTCCAGAGGTAACCCCAAATTAACCCAAGAGCTCTTGTGATCCTAACTAACATGCTATAGCTATTTTAAATTGTTTTTCTTTATGTTACTTGCCTTTACTATGTATTACCTTAATGTGTTCTAATATAATCAACAGTTTTGCTCTCTATCCTTGGGTTAATATTTTCTATTTATTAATCTTTTTATTTTATTTTATTATGATAGTGTGTCAGAATAGTCTTTGATTGAGTGAATTATTCCCTTTTGTTGAAAGTAAGACGCTGATATTAAGGCATATTTTAAATTTATAAATAATTCCAATTTTATTATCTCATGAATCACTTGTTCAAGGGCTATTCTAATCTTCTTTAATAAGTATAATAATTAAATACTTTAAAATCTACATTTTATTGATTTTAACCTAATATGAGAGTATGTGCGAGGTCAATGATTAAAATGTGCCACAAATGCATGATTGCGTATATAAATCTATACTTTCTTTTCAAACCCGTAAGCTTGCATTTTCCTATTTTAAAATACTGTATTCTACTTTAATTTCAAAGTTTGTAATTGATGTCAAGAATGTGCGGACCCTTTTAAATAAATATCTGGAAATTTGATTGGGCATTTTTCCCAACCTAAGTGAATCCATTTTATATGTTTTATATACATTAGTCTAGTATTGCTGGTAAATGAATTGGTTGTTGAGACTGCTTTGTTTTTTTCCAAGGATTTTAAATGGCCAAGTCTGTTCTCTTTTTGCTTCCTGCGGTTCCCAGGCAGAGTGTGAACCCAAATGTCACCCCTGGGAATTAGATGCAGCCTTCACCCAGCCACTAAGTTGTGGACAAGTCCTAGCTTCAGCTGTCCATGACAACACATTCCTATGGGTCAGTGGCAAGATGCCTTCTGTAGTCATTCCAAATATTTCCCATTATTTTATATATATATATTTTACAAAGCATCCATGACTTAATTCTGCAGTGTGTTAGCGAGATCGATGATTCTGACCATTACAATATAAGTAGAGTTAAACATAGGTATCTTAACTCAGCTTTATATATTCATGAATTGAATACAGGTTATGGAATATTGTTTAACAATGATTCAGTTATTTTTTATGAAAAGTATGAGTTAAAAAGAAGAATAAAGGAGACTTTGATGATAAAACCTCTTGATTCTGAGGCTATCAATCTTATGAAGACTTCTTTTAATATTAAAAGAAGGTGGAGTTTGAAATGAGTTATGGAAAGGTTTGTTTATATATATATATAGTACAAATAGACCTTCTCATGTGAAAATCAAACTAAAAGATTTTTGTAAAATTTTGGATTTAATCTAGTATTGCATTGTTTTATGGGTTTGCATTTATATATATATATATATTAATAAAAAGTCAGATGTCGCATGACTTATATATAGCTTGCATTTACCAATATGTAAAATTAAAAGCATGCTAATGAGCTCTAAACAAGCTTTTTTTTATTTTATTTTTTTTATTATGATAAATGCTGCTACAAGAAAAGGCATTCAAATCATCTTTATCTTAGATTGTTCTCATCCTCTGACCGATTTCGATCTATGGGTCTCTTCAGTGAGGAGTTGGGACACTAGATTCAAAAAACCAACTCAAGCTAAGCATTTATCTAAAAGTTAATTGTCAAGAAGAAGATCTAACACTTTTAGACATCTGCATGTCTTTAAAGACAGCTCTCCAACTGGAAAAAATCATATGTCTTTAAAGACAGGCAGATGTCTAAAAGTTTCAGATCTTCTTCTTGACAATTAACTTTTAGATAAATGCTTAGCTTGAGTTAGTTTTTTGAATCTAGTGTCCCAACTTCTCACTGAAGAGACCCATAGGTCAAAACCAGCTTGTTTAGAGCTCATTAGCATGCTCTTAATTTTACATACTGGTAAATTAACTACTGTGATGGAAAACTAGATGAAACTTCATCAGAAAGTTCCTCCTAGCATGGATCCCTATAATCTGGTAAGAACACTGTGCTAAATGTGGACCCTATTATATAACATAATAGTAATGTAATTTTGGCAATAATCTAGATGTACCAAATTATTGTAGACATAAATACCCATTATTATCTTTCAAACCAAGTCTGTGACTGACACAGGAAGTCAACTATCATTAATAACTAATAAGGTTTTTCAAAATATAAAGGATACTGAGGTACGTTTCAAGTATTACCTTTAAAGAAGACTCAAGTTACCCTTGAAAATGGAAGGCAAGTTCAAATGGAGTCTTAACAAGTCTGTGTGAATTTGCGAAATAGGATCATAGGCAATACATGTTTTTCTCATTATGCCTACTTTAATTTAAGGAATTATATTAAGTTCAAATTTTATATATCATAAACAAGGCCAAGTAGATTATCATAAGAATATATTTATCTGTAATAAAGAAAAGTTTTGCTTTATTAAAATAAAGAACCAGGTGTCCTCAAGTGTCAGTTCCATTCATGAAAGTACACATGTAACACATATTAAGGAAAAAGTTCTAAAATCTAATTTACTATCAGAAACACAGAAAACACCATTTTATTAGAGATATAATGCACCATCATTGACAAAAACCAAGTTACCAATCATCTCTCAATAGATTAATATAAAAGGAAATTGCCAAAAAGCATGTGATAGATGTAACAATGGTGATGGGAAAATGCCGTGTACAGAAGCTACATTCATTTCATGTTGAGAATCAATCAGATCATTATCAGTACAAATTTTCCACTTTACGAGAGACAATTTAAGATTATAAAGCAGTCTGGGGACAATGCTTTTGTCATAGAAGGTAATAATTGCATTAAGAAAACATATAATGTGAGTAGTCTCAACCCTTGGTAAGAAAGGAAGTGATATAGCAATTATGGACATAAGTAATAAGATGTAGAACAGTAAATAAAATTATAAAAGATTAGAGAATTATTATCTTTTGCAGATTAAGTGGGGAAGTATAAAATAAAATATTTTATCTTAACTGGTTGAGGCACAGTATAGCTAATTTGTAAGGCAATAATAATAGGGGAGACAGATAATGAGGTTTATATTAAAAATATAAAAAATATTAAGAGTTAAAGAGTTACAGTGCATTATTAGTGAAATAGATTAAGTGGAAATTCATTATTAAATAAAAATAAATGGAATATTTTAAGCATGTGTGTGTGTATACAAATTCACACCTTAAAAATATTATGTTTAACAAATATATTTTTAAAAAATCAAATAAAGGTAATTTAATAATTAAAATTTTACTTTTTAGGCTTTAATGAAATAAGAATGAATGTGTACAATTTAATTAAAAATTACTAGACAAATTGTATAAATAATAACAAAAATACAAAGAACTTGTTATCTATTGATTATATATATATATATATATATATATATTATAATGGGATGTCCTATTTGATAGCCTTAGTTGAGGCACCAAATATAACAGAATGGCATTTAATCATCCCAGTTGATATACCAAATATAATAGAATCGATTATATTTAATGCTTAGAAATCATTAACTTAATGCTTCATAATTAGGTTCACCAAATATAACAAAATGGATTATATTTAAAATCGAAGTTGTATATATGGGGATGATTAAATTCCCTAGAAAGAGGATATGCATTTCACTACAATCGGACTTTGGGTCTTCAGGCAGAATGCTAGAAATGAATCAATGAAATACTAAGTCCATGATTATATCTATCTTTTTTATGCTAGCTCAATAATCTTTAAATAAGTTTTAATATAATTTAGACTAGTTCATCCATCTTTCATCCCTCTTTCAGTCACCATTATGCCACGATATTCAAACTCATGGAGAATTTGCAATCAGCTCTCTTCAGGGAAAATCCAAAAGAAGTTATTATTTATATGCCTTTATATAAGCATTAATTACAATTAATATTCATATGATATTTATAATACTAGCATATATATATAATATAATTCAATAATGATTAGACAAAGAGATCAAGTTAATAAATCAATATTTAATAAATAATAAAAAATATAATATAATAGATAATAAAATATTAATAAACAAATACGGATGAATTTTATCATTTTAAAAATATTAATAAATAATATTTTTATTTTAATACCCTATGATAAAACTCAATACTATAATAAATTTTCAAAAATTAAAGAAAATAGTTTAAATTAACAGATATATAAAAACAATATCTGGGTTCAAAAATTAATAATTTATGTAACTTATTAATTTATTTACCATTCTTATTTATATGTTTCATAATTACCAATATATAAGTACTACTTGCAATAGTATAACTTATATATTATATGTATTTTTGATAAATAAAGTACATTAAACTTTTACAATATTACATAGTCAATACAATATAATCTTGTTTAAGATATCTGTCAAATAATAACTATTCTTTATATCCCTCATCTAATTTGATGAATTATGTCAAGCTTTCAATTAATTATATTTAATAATAAATATAATTTTCCTATTAAGATATAATGATGCGATGCCAAATTTGAAATAAAGATAATAATAATAATAAACATATTAAAATAATATAAGCATTATTATAATATATATAAATAAATAATAAAGAAAACTTATTTATAATAGAGTTGAGAGTAGATATTGAAGTCTATAGTTCATCATCCTAATGAAGATCTTTTATGAAGTATATTATTAATCCATTGGTATAATGATGATTTTATTTATCCTTAAACGATAAACTGTTAATAATATCCAATGATTTGATTAATGTGAAATAAAATAAATATTCTTTGAATGTAGATGTTCTTAATCTTCATTTTTCTATTATCATTAGACGTTCTATATATTCAATATTTCAAAATATTTTAAAATAGCATGCAAGGTTGGTTTCGACACCTTTACGATACAAAGCTGTTTTACTCAAAACACATTGTTTTATCCTATATATATATATATATAATTATCTTAAATTTATATATATCCAAAGAATCACGGAAGTATTAAAACAACATAGTTTCCAAAAAACTTAAACAGATGTTCTTTTCTTTTATAATGCTATTCCTTTAAGACTTAATAGAAAATTAAAATATTTTCCTTGCAGACTTTGAATCCACAGATTATTTTAATTTGGAAAAGTTAATATTTAAATTCCAATCGTTGAACGGTAGTATTGATAAAAAAAAAAAGTTATTTAAAGAGAAATGATTTTCTTTTCTTCTCCTTAATAACAAAAGAACGAATCAATCTGCTCGTGTCTTATTACAAGTTCATGCTTAACTCAACTATCAATTGTTCCGTTGACATTAAGATTTAATAATAAAATAAAAAAATATATAAGTATTTATTCTTAACTTCAAATCTGGCATTTTACTCAAAAGCTTAAGGTATGTATTATTTAAAACTCAAATGTATATATATATATATATATACATAATAAAATAGTCAAATAAAAAATTATATTTATAAATAATTTCCTAAGAGATAAAACATGTTAGACCAATAATAACAACTGTAAGTTACTATTATATTTCCCCTTCCCTTGGGAAATTTAAAATTTTAATTTAAGTTAAAATTTTAAACACTTACAACTATTTTAGTATATTCTTATAGTTTAATTGCATTTATAGTTGGATTTTATGAAGGGTTGAATTTTTTTTTTACTGTTATATCTTCCTAATACTTGGGCTATCCTATTCTTTTGATAATGATCAAAATAAAATTAAGGAATTTGATGGTTAATATTTTTTATATATATATATAAAAAATAAATAAATAAATAAATAAAATAATGTGTTTCCTTCTTGAACAACACAAATATATTTACTAGCCTTATTCCTGCTTCTTTAAGACTTATGGATTTGAAAAGGACTAAATAAATACTAGAGTATCCATTTATTAATATTAATTGACTCTATTGTTTTTACTTATTTTAAGGCATTAAAGAATACCCTCACCAAAGCTAATGTTTTTAACTATACTTATCTTTACATTGATCACTATTATTATTTTTTTTTATACAACCGTATGGTTTACACTGCCCAATTCTTATCTTGATCTTCACCTTCTTTCTTTATAAAACATTATAAGCAGCCAAAATAAGGTTTTAAAATTCGTGAATTGTACGTACCATGAATCTCTCCTTCTTGGTTAATCCAAAATGCATTTGGACCTGCCTTTTTAACGATAGTGTAAGGTCCTTCATATGTATTATAGAATTTATGGTATTTATTGGTTTACTGGGATGGAAAGTCTTTATCAAAACTTTATCTCCAACTTTAAATTCATAAATACATTTTTTTATTCTGACTTCTATTATTTGCCATTTTAACAAGTTGTTTATGAGCTTGTAAAATATCATTTTCTCCATTTATTTTGGGTTCATTAATAATAGGTTTATATTTTCTAAATAATATAGGTATAATTTGATGAAAGTGTAGTCGGATGAGTGAGAATCCAGTAGATTCATTTAAACTCCAATTGATATAGTCTACTACACGTTTTGTCTGCTTTACCCAACCCTTGTGCTCCTCTTCTAAATAGGTCCTAAACAAACGTCCAAGCTCCTGCATAATACATTCGCATGGATTTGATTGTGGATTCCTAATAGAGATTAGCACATGTTTTATTTTTAATATATCTACCCATTTCTTCCATTCCTTAGATAGAAAAGGTGTACCATGATCAGTTAGTATGGTTTTTGGCTTTCCTATCATTGGAAATTGGAGAGTACTCAATATTTTGATTGTATGTTTAGCATTAGCTTGGGGTATCAGGTAAGCAGCAACATATTTGGAAAGGAGATCATAAGTGACTAATAAATATTTTTGTTTGTTGAATGGTGGAAAAGGCTCATAATAGTCAATTGCTAAGATCTCGTTTGGTCTTTCTGGAATGATAGAATTAATTGAATTAATATAATTTTGGTTTACTGACTTAGCTCTTCAGCAAATTAGACAATCCTGGAGTGATTTCAAGATGTCTTTATTCATTTTTGGCCAGTAAAACCAATTCTTAAGGGTATGTTCTGTCTTATGAGCACCATAATGCCCGTATAGACAGTGTACGTATTTTATGAGTGGGTCACGTAAAGACTTTGGTATTATTGTCCTCCACTCATCAATGTTATCATTCACTTTATATAGTAAGACCTGTTGTTCTAATTTAAAATGGTTAAGATCTTTAGGTGCATCCAAAACTTCCTCCCCTAATAAAACTTGTATAATTGGGTTTAATTCTGGGTCATTAAATTGTATCTCTGGTAAGTTTTCCAACTCATTCTCTACATTACTATTAGCCATCACATTGACATTTGTAATGTAGGCATTGTCTACCATCAAATGATTTTGTTCTGACCTACATGGATTTCGACTAAGCACATCAGCAACGATATTCTCGGATCCTTTGCAATAATGCACAGTGTAATTAAATTCCTGTAGTAGTAAACTCCATCTAACTAGATGACTATTAGTCAGATAACTGTGATTCAGGAATTCAAGGCTTTTGTGATCAGTGATCACTATCACCTCTGATCCGAGTAGCATTTGTTGAAATTTTTGGAAAGCCCAGACTATTGCTAGTGCTTCCTTCTCTGTAACCATGTAATTTATTTCTGGACCTTTCAAGAGCCGGCTAATAAAGTAGAGGACATCTGGTTGGCCATCCTCTTGGATTTGGGACAGTGTTACCCCTAATCCAAAACCACTACTATCTATTTGAATAATGAATGGTTTATTAAAATCAGGGAAAGCTAACATAGTTAACTTTAAAAACCCTGTTTTAATATTCTCATATGCACGGTCTTGTTCTTCAGTCCATTTCCAATGTTCATCTTTTCTAATCAATTTTAGCAACGGTTCCATGTGGTCTGAGAACTTCTGATAGAAACGGTTGTAAAAATTACATAGGCCTAAAAATGATCTAGTTTGTTTTCGAGTAGATGGTTTAGGAAAGTTTTGAATGGCAGAGATCTTCTCTGGATGAGGTCTTATCCCATTGCAACCAACAATATGACCTAAGAAACCAACTTGGTTGGAAACTAAAGTACTCTTCTTGAAGTTCATTTTTATACCTTTCAGAAAACACTCTTTAAAAAATATAGATAAATGTTGAAGGTGTTCTTCAACTGTGGTGGATGCAATAATTACATCATCCACATAAATAATTATGATTTGTTTTACCTCAGGAGATAAAGTCTTATCCAAACACCTGATTAGACCTGCACCACTATTTATCAATCCAAATGGCATCCTATTAAATTGGTATGTAAAACCCTCACAATGAAAAGCAGTATATTGGTGATCTTCTGGATGAAGTTCAATCTGCCAATAGCTGGAGGTTAAATCGAAAGTGGAAAATACCTTCTTGTTTCCAAATTTCATGAATAATGCATGTATGGGCGGTGGTATATTTCTGTCTGGGACAGTAATTTTATTTAGTTGTCTAGCATCTAAACAAAATCTCATCGACCCATCTTTCTTCTTCACAGTTACTACTGGATTACAGTAAGGTGAAGAGCATTTGGAAATGATTTCCCAATCCAGCATTTTATTAATTTGCTTAGATATATCTTCCCGATATTGGTATGGAATAGGTTACGATTTAGATTGAAATGGTTGATCATGAATTAATCTAATTCTCTGTTGGAATCCCTTTATCACACCTGGTATATCTGAGAAAATGGAATTAAATTCTCTTATAACAATTCGTAATTTTAATATATCATCACTTCCAAGCAAGTTGGATTCTGTAAGTTTACTCTCTAAAAGTGTTTTTGGAATGCTAGATGTTATACAGTCAACTTCAATTTGATCATATCTTGGAAGCAATGTCATCTCCAAGACTTCATCATTAATTTTAACTGTTTTATTACAGAAATCAATTACACAAGTGTTCAAATGTAGGAAGTCTGCCCCTAAAATAACATTGTGAATCAAACCATTCAAAATTAAAAATACATGATAGAGAGTTGTTTGGCCAATTTTAATCTCAATCCAAATTTGTTTTTGGATTAATTTAGCTTTTCTGCTGTTAGCCATGGTAACCTGCATAGATTTTAGTGGTAATATTTTGATGTTAGGATTTATTACTAAAATCTCTTGATAAAATTTCTCTGATATCACTGAAATTTGGCTACCAGAATCTAATAATGCTTTAACCAGCAAGCTCTCAAACAAAACTTCTATCATAGGGCAACTTTGTAAAACAAAATTTGGTGTTTTATCTTCCCATGAACACATCATGTTAGTGATTTCTCGTGTAAAAGATTGATTCAAGTTCCTCATTGGGTATTTGGTTTCTTGAGGTGAGGAACATTTCCTCAAGTACCCTTTTAGTTTGTTTTATGTGAAACTATAGATATATCTTTACTACATCCCGGTCTTGGGGAATTTCTTGGATTATTAGAAGTTATTTTTACTTTATTTAAATTATCACGATTTATTTTGGGAGAGGGGCCATAAGGTATATTCCTTTGAGATGTTTTTCCCTTCCAATAACTGGTATCTATATTATTTTTCCTTCTATTATAAAATATTGTATTGATTGAAGCTTCCTCTTTTTTTTATCAGGTAATCTAATTGATAAATTAGTTTGATTCATATCAATACTATTTAAAAGTTCTACTATTTGTTCTATTTTTGTTATATTGGTACACAATAATGATTGTTCTATTTTAAGTGGTAAATTTCTTTTTATTATTCTAATCATTTCACCTTCACTTAAATGATAAGTATTAAGTGTTCTTAATTTTGTTATTTGATGGCGAAAGAATTTGGTCAAGGTTTCTCCAGGTGTCTGCTTATACTTATCTTGGAATATTTGGTACAATAAAGCCTCTTGTCTATCTCTATTCCAAAAATTTTTAATTAATAACTCTTGGTATTCCATATAAGTAGATGGAGTTTGTGATAAAGACTCCCACCACATTAATGCATCTCCTTGTAAGTGACTATATGCAATGATCACTTTTTCTCCTTCTGATAAATTACGGTTAACGGAAAAATAAAGATTAAGGCTTCTAATATGTTCTATAGGAGATTCATTATGAGATCCCTTGAATATTTTTAACCTAACAAATTGGTTAATTGAACTACTTGGTATTGAATGGTTGTATACCTTTTGTTTTTCTAAAACATTCAACTGAGAAGTTGATGTTTGATTTTCATGATTAATCCTACAAGGATTTAAGTTTAACCCTTCTAATTCAAAATTACTAGGATAATTTTCAACTTCAGGCATTATATGATACTGAAAATTTGATCTATCACCAGAGTCAATTACTTGTTGTGGATCTTTTTGTATGACCTCCAAATGTTTTTCACCATGATTTTGTTCTTGATTACAACTATAAGTATTTACATTATTTTCAACATGATGCATTTCTATAGTTGGTGTTCTTTTGCATATTTGTGTTTCAATAACTAAAAATCTACTATCAGTGGATTCTTTTATTTTATTTACTCTATTCCAAGTTTCAGTAGTATCTTCCCTTAATTTTTCCAATACATTTTTATCTATATTGGTATTAATTTCTATTGAATTCATTTTATTTTCCAAAGTTTTAAGTTGATGATCAATAGTCTCTAATACATTATTCTGGGATTCTACCTCATTATTATGTTTAATAGATAGTTGATCTATTCTTGCGTGCGTTTGTTGTCTATCTTCTTGGATTTCATTCCGTATTTTATTTTGTTCTTCCTTTACTTCTTCCCTAAAATTACCTTGATTTTTATACATTTCATCACATTTAACATTTAATCTATCTATGATGTCACTTTGGAACTCACTAAACTGCTGTTGACATTTTAAATTATTTTCATCAATTTCATTCTTTAGATCATTTAATGCTTGTTTAATTTTTATGTTATCTTTTTTAACATTATCCACATTTAAATTTAATTGTTGAATTTATGTAGATAGTTTATTTTCAATTCCTGTTATTTCAACCTTCAAATCACTTTTTAAACTATTAATATTATCATCCATTTTTTGATTCAAATCACTTTTTAAACTATTAATATTATCAAGTAATTTTTGATTATTACTGTCCATTTTAGTCATAAACATTTGTAACATTTGCTGAATTGTATCACCATTAAATGATTGACTAATTCCAATTGTAAATGATTGATTTAAATCTTCATCAACTATATTTGGTGTTTGAGATAACACTTGATCTAAACTCTGTGTTTGTTGAGGGTATTCAACTATGGTTGTAGAACCCCCAGGTGCTTGTACTAATGATGATTGTTCTATAATATTACTATCATCACTTTGTTCACTTTGCAAATCATCTTGCATTTGACTACAGCATTCAATATCTTTGTTTGAAAACATTTTCCCACTTCGAATCATAACAAATTTTAATTTAATTCAAATATTACACAAGTTTATATATTTTTATATTCAAAATATTATATCGTAAAGTTCTTTACCACCCCATGCTATTTATATATACTTATGATGTTCTAATGATCTATGTGTGTATTTTTAAACATCTATGTCTATAGAAAAATTTTATCCCACTCAACTCTTCTTTAAAACATAATTTAATAATTAGTTATTTAAATATTGATCTCTCTAAATCATACTATATATATTATCATTTTTTTATTTATATTTATCTTGTAATTATAAACACCATATGAATATTCATGACAACATACTTGTTACTAAGAATAATCAATTAAAGTATCCATGACTTTTTCACTATATGTAATAATATAGAATCATTGATTCAAAGCCCCAGTTAATATACTAAATATGTAATGGTATATAATTTATACCTGTGATGAACTTAAATGTTCAATGCCTAAAACGTTGCATGCCAAATATAATGGGCAGTCTACAGGGTATGAGATTTAATTAATTGAAGCCAAATATAATGGGCAGTCTACAAGGTATGAGATTTAATTAATCGAAGCCAAATATAATGGGCAGTCTACAGGGTATGAGATTTAATTAATTGAAACCAAATATAATGGGCAGTCTACATGGTATGAGATTTAATTAATCGAAGCCAAATATAATGGGCAGTCTACAGGGTATGAGATTTAATTAATCGAAGCCCCAAATGTTTGGGTCACCAAATATAATGGGATGTCCTATTTGATAGCCTTAGTTGAGGCACCAAATATAACGGAATGGCATTTAATCATCCCAGTTGATATACCAAATATAATGGAATCGATTATATTTAATGCTTAGAAATCATTAACTTAATGCTTCATAATTAGATTCGCCAAATATAACAAAATGGATTATATTTAAAATCTAAGTTGTATATATGGGGATGATTAAATTCCCTAGAAAGAGGATATGCATTTCACTACAATCGGACTTTGGGTCTTCAGGTAGAATGCTAGAAATGAATCAATGAAATACTAAGTCCATGATTATATCTATCTTTTTTATGCTAGCTCAATAATCTTTAAATAAGTTTTAATATAATTTAGACTAGTTCATCCATCTTTCATCCCTCTTTCAGTCACCATTATGCCACGATATTCAAACTCATGGAGAATTTGCAATCAGCTCTCTTCAGGGAAAATCCAAAAGAAGTTATTATTTATATGCCTTTATATAAGCATTAATTACAATTAATATTCATATGATATTTATAATACTAACATATATATAATATAATTCAATAATGATTAGACAAAGAGATCAAGTTAATAAATCAATATTTAATAAATAATAAAAAATATAATATAATAGATAATAAAATATTAATAAACAAATACGAATGAATTTTATCATTTTAAAAATATTAATAAATAATATTTTTATTTTAATACCCTATGATAAAACTCAATACTATAATAAATTTTCAAAAATTAAAGAAAATAGTTTAAATTAACAGATATATAAAAACAATATCTGGGTTCAAAAATTAATAATTTATGTAACTTATTAATTTATTTACCATTCTTATTTATATGTTTCATAATTACCAATATATAAGTACTACTTGCAATTGTATAACTTATATATTATATGTATTTTGGATAAATAAAATACATTAAACTTTTACAATATTACGTAGTAAATACAATATAATCTTGTTTAAGATATCTGTCAAATAATAACTATTCTTTATATCCCTCATCTAATTTGATGAATTATGTCAAGCTTTCAATTAATTATATTTAATAATAAATATAATTTTCCTATTAAGATATAATGATGCGATGCCAAATTTGAAATAAAGATAATAATAATAATAAACATATTAAAATAATATACGCATTATTATAATATATATATAAATAAATAATAAAGGAAACTTATTTATAATAGAGTTGAGAGTAGGTATTGAAGTCTATAGTTCATCATCCTAATGAAGATCTTTTACGAAGTATATTATTAATCCATTGGTATAATGATGATTTTATTTATCCTTAAATGATAAACTGTTAATAATATCCAATGATTTGATTAATGTGAAATAAAATAAATATTCTTCGAATGTAGATGTTCTTAATCTTCATTTTTCTATTATCATTAGACGTTCTATATATCCAATATTTCAAAATATTTTAAAATAGCATGCAAGGTTGGTTTTGAAACCTTTACGATACAAAGCTGTTTTACTCAAAACACATTGTTTTATCCTATATATATATAATTATCTTAAATTTATATATATCTGAAGAATCACTGAAGTATTAAAACAACGTAGTTTCCAAAAAACTTAAACAGACGTTCTTTTCTTTTATATTGCTATTCCTTTAAGACTTAATAGAAAATTAAAATATTTTCCTTGCAGACTTTGAATCCACAGATTATTTTAATTTGGAAAAGTTGATATTTAAATTCCAATCGTTGAACGGTAGGATTGATAAAAGAAAAAGTTATTTAAAGAGAAATGATTTTCTTTTCTTCTCCTTAATAACAAAAGAACGAATCAATGTGCTCGTGTCTTATTACAAGTTCATGCTTAACTCAACTATCAATTGTTCCATTGACATTAAGATTTAATAATAAAATAAAAATATATATAAGTATTTATTCTTAACTTCAAATCTGGCATTTTACTCAAAAGCTTAAGGTATGTATTATTTAAAACTCAAATGTATATATATATATATATATATGATAAACAAAAATGCAAGTTAAAAAACTTGCTAATGCTTGTATTTATGTCCACAGATGGCGTTCTACCAAAAACACCGATCAAGCGTATGTTCTGTTTACATAAACGTCAGAGTAGCATTCACTATCTCTAACTATAATTCCACTTTCAGATCATGATTTCAAGCTATTTGCTATCATCAGTGAAAGACAGGAATAAAGAAACTAGATCTAAATACAAACTCTGAGCGTTTATGAAACAATTTCTATTCAGCTTGCAAGCGTGAATTTTTTAGACACGTAATGTCTTCAAACTCAGCATAGCAAACCAGATAGCTATATGGGTCTGATCTCAGTTCAGCATCACCACATAGTAGACATAAATACAAGCGTTAGCAAGTTTTTTAACTTGCATTTTTGTTTATCATAAATGTACCTTTGAGGTCTTTCTTGCAATGATATAGATTGCAGAGGCTTCTACTATGTGGTGATGCTGAACTGAGATCAGACCCATATAGCTATCTGGTTTGCTATGCTGAGTTTGAAGACATTACGTGTCTAAAAAATTCACGCTTGCAAGCTGAATAGAAATTGTTTCATAAACGCTCAGAGTTTGTATTTAGATCTAGTTTCTTTATTCCTGTCTTTCACTGATGATAGCAAATAGCTTGAAATCATGATCTGAACGTGGAATTATAGTTAGAGATAGTGAATGCTACTCTGACGTTTATGTAAACAGAACATACGCTTGATCGGTGTTTTTGGTAGAATGCCATCTGTGGATATATATATATATATATACATAATAAAATAGTCAAATAAAAAATTATATTTATAAATAATTTCCTAAGAGATAAAACATGTTAGACCAATAATAACAACTGTAAGTTACTATTATAATATATATATATAACAATGAGATCTCCAGTTTTTTGATTTAATAAAAAGGAGACAAGGAGTTTGAAATTTTTATTATTTTACAAAACTAATTACTAATAGTTTTAACAAGGCTGTAAACCTTAGCAATGAGCGTCTCAAAAAATCGTCACTAGGGACCTCTGTAGGTCTTTAAAACACATGCTTATGCTATGAAGAAAAGAGAGAATCCTGAAAATGTATTAATGACTTTTTATTGGCCAGGATTCTAAAAATAAAAAAAATTATTTCTAGCTCATTCTTGTGTTAACTAAGAAAGGAACAGCAGAAAAACAAAAAGACTTGGCCTAATGCACAATTTCAGAAAGTTTATTATCACTGCTTCTGTTCAAATTTACCATTTAAAGAAAAAAAGCACTACTTTTAATTTTTGAAAAGAAACATGGCAAACTTCTGATTGCTTATTCTTAGAATATCTTATTAACTACAGGATATTCCTCACATGAACATCCCAAAAAAGGAAAGAAAAAAGATAATTATAGCCACAATATATATATATATATATATATATATATATATATATATATATATATATATATATATATATATATATATATATATATATAGGTACGAAATTTGATAAAGAGTTCTTACATTAAAATACATGTTGCTACTTCATTATTCAGCAAGGACCCATGCTAATGAGTTCTAAACAAGCTTTTTTATTATTATTTTTTTTTATTTTGATAAATGCTACTACAAAAGAAGGCATTCAAATCATCTTTATCTTAGATTGTCCCCATCCTCAGACTGGTTTCGACCTATGGGTCTCTTAAGTGAGGAGTTGGAACACTAGATTCAAAAAACCAACTTAATCTAAGCATTTATCTAAAAGTTAATTGTCAAAAAGAAGTTCTGAAACTTTTAGACATCTGCATGTCTTTAAAGTCAGCTCTGCATCTGAAAAAATCATATGGGTCTGAACTTAATTCAGATACACCATACATTAATAGGCTTAGCCATTTAATTTAGGGAAAGCCCCAACAGCAAAATAATAATAGTAATAATAAAAAGTCAGATGTCACATGTCTGTCCTAGATTGAATATTTGCTCTATACAATTCCTTAGGGTGGATTTGTTTAGGTTCAATTCTATATTCCATCTTCTTGTTCTACCATATGTTTGACTATTTTGACCTCTGAAATGTGAATCTCTTGGGTTACATCCACCATTTTTATTACTCATTCATCTTTTTTGCTATAAATTCTAGAGTGATATGACTTAATTTGATAATTGACAATTTTTCTTGTTTGCTTTTTTATTCCAGATAGGTACTTATATTGCTGACACAACAATTCTCAGAGGGTTTGTTCATTTAATTTTTTCAGCTGGCTCCATGTACAAATTTCCCACATCTATGTTATTTAATACTTCCACTATTTCTTTGATAGTAAACTAAGACAACCTGCTAAACTTCCTTAGAGTGTCATGGGCAAATTATGTTTTACTACATAAATTATTTGTTCTTTAGATAATGAAAAAGCTGTATGTGATCTTAAATTTTGACACCTTTGGATGAAAAAGTTATGTGAATCTCTCTCATCTAGCTGATATACATTTCTCTTGGAATATTCTGTGGCTTACCCTTCTTGTTTTTCTTCACTCCAATTAGTGTGTAAAATAACAATGCAATAGTCTTCAAATGACAGAGGTTTGGTATATAAGGATTTCACCAATCTTTAACTGCACCATGTAATTGTTTGTAATAATAATATTCTCTCTTTTATACAATTTGTGAAAATAAAATAGATCTATCAAACCATCAAGATGATTCAAAGGATTTTCTTCTATATCACCTTTGAATACCCTAACAATAATAAATTTAGTTACTGCACTATTTCCCATGAGTCTTTCCTTCATAATAATGCACACCTTTGTATCTTTATCATTATATAACATTAGATCAATTTCTTTTGTCAAATCATCTTTACCACCTGTTTTTGCAACATGTGTATTAAGATCTCTGTCAATCTTTTTATTAATTGACAATTTTTTCATTTTATCCTTTAATCTGTTTTTTGATAAAAATATATCCAATACTTGATTCATAAGAGGTTTGTTTAAATTACTTATGTTCCATAGAACACATTCTTCAACTTCTCTGATTAAATTTTTTTTAGTTTTCAATTGGTGAAGTTCCTGCACTAAAATTTGTCCTTGATTCTCTTGAATTTGGATAAATCTACTTTTTAAACTTTCCATTGTTAACTCCATTTTTGTTGACTTACCTTGTATTTTCTCAAGTTAGTCCTCAGTTATTATTGTCCAATTCCCATCTTTTCCACCTCTATGAGGTCCTGTTTAACATTTATTACATCCTTTTTAACATTCATAGGTTCTTGCTTGACTTCTTCCATTTCTTGTTTAACTACTGTCAAATTTTACTTAATCTCATCATCAAGTTGTTTTATCTTCATCTGATCCTTTTTAAGTTCTATTTGAGTCTGTTTACTTCCCTCAAGAGCCTATTTTCTTTCCAAGCTTATTTTCTATTCACTCTTGTTCATGGCTCTTTTTATGTTATAATATTATTTCCACAGGATACCCAAATTTGATTGTCATATTGGAATTATGTTCTCCTAATTCACTAGGTTTGGCTTTTATAGGTTATTTCTAAACTTTCTTTTTCAAATGAGGTTATTTCTATCCAAGTTTTCATCCATCTCAATTTTTTGGTCCTGTGTTTCTGCCATTTTTATTATTTATTTAATGTAATTAGAATGGATTTGAAATCAGACTGTCAATCTGCCTATACATAACCACTCTATCTTATACATCTGATATACATAACTACATACATGTAAAAAGGATAAATATATGTGATCATGTGTATCAGTTGTATAAGATGGAATGGACAGGTGAGGGAGCTTGAAAGTCTGAGTTCAAATCCCTTCTAATTAAATTAAGTTTAGTATAAATAATATACATGTATTTAAATATTACTTGTTTATTATTTTTTGTTATTTTATTATTCTTATATCTTCAATATAATGACTAATATATATGTATATATATATATATATATATATATATATATATATATATATATATATATATATATATATATATATATAATATCATTAATAAGATCACACTTATTCTGGTCTTTGTATATATATATATATATTCTGACCTTGCCCTCATGCATCTTCACTTCCAGATAGTATATGATATAAAATAAAACGGGTTCTATCTCAGTTAATAATTAATAACTAAAATATTCAGCATTAAAATTAAAATATTCCACTAGCTCAAATTTTAAATTCGAATAAGGTTCAGTTTATAAAAATAAATTAAATAAATATTTAATATTTTCATGAGACTTGAAGTGAAAATACAGGTGACAAGATAGATTACATTGAGCCAATATCCTACAGGATACTACCTCAATGACATAAGAACACTATCCCCTCTTATTACTATTTCAAATAACAAACTCATAGTATTCTTATGACTTTAATAACTTCTACTCACTAAGATTAAGCTAATAATTAAATCTTAATCTTCTATTTAATAATAATCTAGCTCGATAAAATAATCTCAGGTTCATAAAATTTATTCTAAGTTAATTTTAAAATACGGTAGTAAAATATGAGAAGGGATTTTATGTCATAATCTATTACACTTAAACTAATAATAATAAATAACAATAATAATAGTTTTCATGTAATGATATAATAAATACGTGGTAGCATTTTAATAATCTGACAAACAAAATATGTGTGGCAACTGATAGCATATAATTTAATATAATATTGTGGTAACTAATTTATGACCAATAAAATAATGTAAGATTATGATTATTTAATTATAATGAATACCAATAAAATATTTAAATTCTTAAATAATTCTCTATTTATATTTTTGTGCAAAATTATATATTATGCATATATCGTGTTTTCATGCAGCGATGTGGAGAAATAAATAATTCTGACACAAAATTTTTGTAATAACAAAATTTAACAAAGTTTATTACTAACGATAAATAACTAAACAATTTATTTACACTATTTACAGTGGATATCCTTAACTTTTTTACTTTACAGTTTGATCTACCGGGTTATAAAAAAAATAACTTAGATTTCAATTACATCTTTATTTAGATTTAGGACAAAGTTTTAAAAAAATGTTACTATTTGGTTTCTCATTATGGTTAACTTATTACAAATAACTTTATTAGCAACAGCATTTTATCCTTAATAGTATTAAACTATCTTTTTTTAAAAAAAAAAAAAAATTCATAGTTAGAAAAACATTCTATAGAAAACAAAATTTTATAATGAGTATGGATTTCTCAAAATATTAAAAAAAAATTTCATCTTGCATAGTCAAAGATGTTACACAAAACATTATCCAAAATTCAGTACTAGATTTTAGTATTTATCACACAATGTTTACTAATCATAATATATTCTTCTTTAAGCCCTACTTTAGTATGATATAAGTTTAATCATCAATACATGTCTGTTAATCAATAAACAAAAATATACTATGCATGTTGTTTACATAATTTACTTTGTACTATTGTATTTTAAAATATGCAATACTTATTTTCTCTTAAAAAAATAATAATACTAAAGCATTTAAAATTATTATCACTTTAAAGAAAATATCTTTGTTTAGATGCTTTATTTTAAAAAAAAAATTATATTTCATTTCCGAAATAAAATTCAAAATATAGTCTATGATTGTTTTCTTTCCTTAGGATACTTTGGATCTTCAATTTTAAGTTATAATATTCTGCTCCTTATAAGCAAATAAACTAATCTTATCCAAAAACGATAGCATAACCTAAGTTCTAAATTATTTATCATTTCTCTTAAACATATCTTACTAAATGATGCAATTACATGAAATAAAGATAGCGAAAACAGATGCATAGGATTAAGGAAGCAAGCTAGAGTATTACTCTTAACATATCTCAAAATCATGGTACAGTGCGAAGAGGTATGGCATTTGCTTGCCTAATATCCTCTAGTACAAGGACGATGTTAAAGCTATTTCTTCAGCTTTATTAGAACATCAAATATTTAAAGAAATATAAACACTGTCCAATAAAATGTGTATCAGTCATAGGGCTTTGTTAACTATGCTGATAACCACATAAAGACTAAATATTATTCCCATTCCTTATCATATCCTATTTTAAAACTACATCATCTTGGTTTCCTGCTAACTATAGTACTTCCAAGCCACTATCTCAACATTATTTATCAAGATTTTTCTACATCTTACATCGATAAATAACTATCTGCATTTACAAAAACAATAAATAAAATTCATTAATAGTTAAACAATCTTACTATCCCATAAAAAAAGTTGCTTACTTCATTGCTCTGTATGTTTACTCATATACAATCTACTTAGACAATATTTGAATATCCCATAACATAAAATTTTAAAAGAATCACATAATTATTTGTTATGTTGAATTATATTACTAATAAAAAAAATCAAAAAAAATTGTCGTATGCATATTTTCAAATCAATCCTATCTCATAATGTTTTTTAAAATGTTGTATAAAATGCGGTACATATAAGTAAAAAACTTTTACACTTCATTCTTCCAATTTATGGATGATCTAAAGAAAACAAAAAATATATACACTATAAATTATCAATAGTTATTATTATTACCAATAACCTTTATCTAGTCATCGTGTTCAGTAGGCTTTTCTTTATCCACTTGAGCATTGCAGATATAAAAAAAAAAAAATCACACTCATACACTTTATATTAAAATCTTTTTAGCTAAATTATTAGATTATTATATTATAAAATTTTAATATTAATCAATTAATGTTTTTATGTTTTTCCTAATCTTATATAAAAATTTAGATTTAAACTAGGTTAACAAAATAAAAAGAATCAAAACTATAGTTACATATTTTCTTGACCATAGTTCCTGATAAATCCAAAATGCTTATTATTTTCTCTAGAGTTTTCCAAAAATGTTCTCCAAGCGTTAAAGTTTAAAATAAAAATAATTATTAATCCATTTAGTAAAATTTAGAAAATAATCCTTGGTTTTAATTTTTAGGATGATAATATTAATTAAACCCGTGAAGCTTCTTAATCTACTCTACCAATATTCTCTACGTATCCGATGCATCAATCCATCTAATTTAATTTTAAAAATATTCGATAAACTTTTAAGTACTATTTGTATTTCCATGGATACATCTTTTTTTTTATTCATCTATGTGTTCACTTTTTATCTAGGTTTCCTTCTTGATACATTTAAACTTTCGTTTGGTAATATTTTTATAAATTTCTTTTAAAATAAAAAACTTCAAGTATTTTTTGAACAAATCTTTTCCAAGTACATTTTAAATAATTCGAAGAACGGATATTTTAATATCAAAAACGCTTCTATAGCATAATCTCCTGAGTTCTTTCTTAAATTTTGCACTCGAAAATATTTTTTAAAAAAAATGTTACCTTTAGAAAGGATATAACATTTTATTCCTATGAATATCATACTATATAAAATAATTCATGCAATATATAACTATCTTATTATCATTTAAAATAAATCTTGGATAGGCTTATAAATAATAATGCGTCTCCAATTTTTCATTAGACTCCGTATGATGTCCGAGCTGTGGTTTTTTATGTACCAAAATAGTTCTTCGATGAAATATTAATAAAACTGTATCAATAAATTTTTCAAACATTTTTACAGTATTACAATTTATATCCATTTTATATCGTAGTATATCCATTTTTTACTGCGTAGTTTAGGTTAAATTTTTAGATAAAATACGACTGATAAAGAACTTTAAAAAATTTAACAAAGCATGTTAAACGAAATTATTAAAATATTTTTAGTTTATACTCTCTTTTGCAAAAAATATTTTTAAAATTATCAATTAGTTTTTTGCAGATAAAGTTATAAGAAAGTACTAAAAAAATTGACTAAAATAAAAGATTTAAAAAATACTATCTTTTGATAGTTATAATTTACCTTTCTTCGATTTCAATACATTATTAATCTCCCCCTATAACTTAGTTACGATGATATTTATAGTCTGTAAGAATACCTATTCCTATTGGTTAATTCTTACTTTAGCTTGAGAAAAAATTTACATATTTTCAATTTATAGCAGAATTATATTTGAAAATAAAAAATTATGACGTAATATTATTTAAAATATTACTTTTAAATAAATTATTATTTTATTAAAACTATTTAAACATTTAAAATAACTTTTAAAATAACATTTAATAACTTATTCCATTTCTTAATATTCAATTTATCTATTTTTATTTAAATAAAATATTTAATTTTTATATTATGAATGTATTCGTCTTTATGATACTATTTAAAACATTACATCATTTAAATACGCAATAACGACAGTTAACTTAATGTTTAATACTATTTACTTTTATGATAGGCAATAATTCTATCCAATTCTATAATATAACTTTTAAAATATTTTAAACTTTGTTATTATTTCAAACAAGCGTGTGTGTGATAGTATACATTAAAAATCACATGATTAATAACTTTGACAGACGATTTTCAATCTATTTCTCTGCCTAGACTAATAAAATTGATACATTTATTATATTATATAATATAATTATAAAAAATTTGGAAGAACAATTTAGAAAATATAGAATTAGATATAATTTTCACCATCACAAAGTTTATTTTAAAATATACTATATTAATTTTTGCTTATTAAATATGATTATAAATTTAAACATAGCATTTATTAACTATAAGTTTTAAACTATTAAAATCGAATTTATTAAATATACTTTTAATTATTTATAGCTGTGTTATTTAATATGGCCAGCTTTTACAACCATATGAACCAATATTTAAAGCTTTATATAACTATTTTTAAATGATTTTATATACTACGTATTCTCTTTAGCTTCAAATTGTACTTTAAAGATATAATTGACTTAATATAATTAATGTATTAAAAGAACATATTCTAAATTTAAAATTTTTAGTAATTGACTGTTATGAACTATTACTGGCCTATAGAAAAGGGCACAATATATATATATATATATATATATATATATATATATATATCAAACCAAAACTGTCTAACACTATACTAGCAAAAATAAAAATGCAAAACCATAAAACAATACAATACTAGATTAAATTCAAAATCTTACCAAAATCCTTACACAACCATGGTTTCATCTACTACAAATAGACCTTCTCAAGTGAAAATCAACCTAAAGGAAAACATATATATATACACACACTAACAAACCTTCCCATGATTCATTTCAAATTCCACCTTCCCTTAATATCAAAAGAAGTCTTCATAAGATTGATAGCCTCAGAATCAAGGAGTTTTATCATCAAAGAATAAAGGAGACTGATGATAAAACTCCTTGATTCTGAGGCTATCAATCTTATGAAGACTTCTTTTGATATTAAGGGAAGGTGGAGTTTGAAATGAATTATGGGAAGGTTTGTTAGTTTGTATATATATATGTTTTCCTTTAGGTTGATTTTCACTTGAGAAGGTCTATTTGTAGTAGATAAAACCATGGTTGTGTAAGGATTTTGGTAAGATTTTGAATTTAATCTAGTATTGTATTGTTTTATGGTTTTGCAATGATATTAGGGATATATCTATTAATGATATCCCTAATATCATTAATAAGATCACACTTATTCTGGTCTTTGTAAGAAAACCATCCAATGCTCCTAAACTCCTCATTAGTCAATTAACTCATTTATCTACTTCTTAACACTTTTCTAAATTTTTAGAATCACAATATCCTTAATTGTTCTATTTACTGTCAATCACTTTCATTGTGGGTTTTTTTTTTGTTTGGTTTAAGAAAATTTTATCATCTAACCTACTGATTTTCCTTTATCCCAAGTAAATGCCTTAGTTGAATCACCATTTTATTTATAGTACTATATGTGAGGGTTTATATTGTACTCCCTATACCATATCTGTACTGAATGCCACCAGTTTGATCAAACAAACTGGAATTCATTATTCCTCAATTACTTGTTAACATAATAAGGCATTATTTAAGAACTCAATATCACATAAATTCTATTCAATTTACTAAGTTCTTATTTCTTATTTACACATACAAACATAAATATCGCCAGTGTTAATCTTTTCATCAGAAGGCCTAAACAATAATTAGGAAACTACCAGTAATGTTGACTAATCACCTACTTAAATCTGTAATAAGCTGACAACATTACAATAATAGAAATGTAGGGATATAATTAAATAGTTTAACTAAACCAAGAGTACGTCACTTTATTTATCAATACTGCTATTATCTTTTCTATCACACACCTTCTAAATACCATGTATAATGCCCAAAACACACACATCTTTGTATACATATTTATAATTTAATAATTAAGATGATTTTTTTAAGCCTATTTACTTTAATTTAAGTGGTTTAGAAATTCCCAAAATTTAAGTTACCATGCTTAGTTTAATTATTATCTATTTACAAGATAAAATTTGTTCTTTTTTTTTTTTTTTCTAAAATAAACTAACAAATAAATCCAATAATCTCCTACTTTATAAAACTCAACATTTATCGATTATTAGAATTTATACAGCACATGAATTAAGATACTTAATGTTATAAATCTATACAGAAAATGGAAACTGTTACTGAATTTCCAATCTGTAATTCGTATATTTAGTACTCCATAATTTATGATATTAATAATAAATATAATAAATCTTTGGAATTGACGAAATCTTATACATTATATGAACAATGTCCATGGCGCCAATTCTATTAATGAATAGAATAAATTAACAAATTTATTTTACTTTGAATTAGTATTGAGACTCTTCTACTTATGCTTGACCTATAGCTTAACTCAGTGAGGGTTATAGGAAGTCAAGAACGTATAGAATATAAATAAATGAAGGAAGAAATACTATTGATCATTAAAATAAGATATATGTCACATTTGTTAATCAACCAAATGATAGAATTCAATAAAGATTCATTTATTCAAGCTAATAAACTATAATTTCAATTTGATTTCTTCATCATCCAAATACATTCTTGTATTAGCTACAATATAACTTTAACAGAAAAACATGATATTAAATAACCCCCCTATCTAGCACATCTCAATCTAAATAGCTAAATTAATATTAATTTGAAATTATAAAATCAGATCACATGGAGTCTTTAATACAATTCGATTAAAGAAATTCTATTATGCAATAATTTATAACTATTACAATAAAAAAAAAATAATGGAATGAGTTGAATGGTGTTTTACTAGACTAGCTTAGATAATGAAGAAAACAGAGTGCCGTTTAACTTCACCTCATTGTCTAAATAATAAACTAAGTATACAACCTTCTTCATAAGTTTGCCAAATGGTAAAGTATTTCATATAATGTTTGGATCAAGAGAACAATATTATCAGACTTAAGTATGTTCATTATCAAATTTATGTTGTAATAGATATGTGGAATGTGGAACCTAGAATACAAATTTTTATAAGAACAACTCGAGACAAAGTTTTGAATAAATAAATAAAACATTTATTTACATTTTGCAATCAAAAATAAATATAATTGGTTCACATTGGGATTATTCATTCTAATTCCTGAATTTACAAATACATTTGCCAGTCTGGGTTTGATATCACTATTTATTATACACTTTATTATTTATTGATTAGACATTTACAAAATTTGAAGAAACAAATAATATAATGCCCTCATATTCTAACTTCGAATATATTTAGGCTGTTAATTAACTCTAACATTTTTTTTTTATTAGCAAACAACACTGGATAAATAAATATCTTATTATGGGCTCAAATATACAAGTTGGAGAGATTACACTATCATTTATTGCGATAAAACAAATTAATAACTTTGGCTGTCAAGAGAGTAATCTTAAATAACTCAATCAAATAATCCTTTTAAATAGCTATACTTTTCACACATCCAAAATAAAAAAATAATTATTCTGGTGATTTGATGATTTAAAGCTTGAGGTAAATTAACATGATATAATCCAAATATTTAATTCCTGATGTATAAATTTAATAGTACTATGCTCTTATGTCTGCAAGATTATTTGCATTACGTGTATGCCACATCTTATGATATAAAGATAGAATCAATAATATAACGGTCGGGGAATTGGTATATATTTTGAAATTATAACGGTCGGGGAAAGTTCAGAGTCTTACTGTATCTGCCATACAGGATGCCACCAGACTATTCGAACCTGGAAAATTTATATAGTAGGCAGATATGCAAGTTAAAGGTCCAACTTTTACATATGTTTTATTCCGATTGTCAACCCATGCCACTAACTCATGGAGACACAGAGATTTAATATGACTTCTTAAAATATATTTTAATAAAAACATTTCAATAAAATAAATAAATAAGCTACTGCCAGAAATAACACACACAAAAAGATTTATTGACACATATATAAATATTTAAAAATTTAGGAATAAAGATCTTAAATTTGTTATTATTTTTATATTTAAAATTTAAATTTCAGAATTTCGCACAGATGGATATTAATATATTTTTATTTTAAAATGTTGGGTATATATAGGTTACATAGATTTCTCAATTAAAAACTTTTCACAAAACAATCATTCAATCTCAGTCTAAAAGTTTGTAGCCAATCCCAACACCTGCTTCCATATATATATATAGATGCAACCAATGTAATAAGAAGATTCTAGCATAAAACTACGCTGACAGGAATATGCATCTCACAGGATGATATTATTTAAAATACATGATCCTCATCCAGTACAGGAATGTGCATCTGTCTGATAAAGGAATCATGTATGTTAAATATTTAAAAAGACAAATGATATATATGGGGGAGAGCAGTCTCTGACTTATAGTCCCTATTCATAGAGCTTCTTAAAAGAGGTCAGTATCACAGGAAATACATCTGTGTACATTGCAACACAAAGACTACAACTTTGGGTCATGCATTCAGTTGAGCACATTGCCCTGTATGCTAAACATGCTTAACATTACATTGATATAAACACCCATATATCCCTCCACCAGCATAGTTGTAACTATGAAATAAATAGCCTGAAATCTTCAAAATGAACATAAACAATTAAAATATAAAGTTATTAATTGAAAATTGCTGAGGGAAATTTACAATAATGTAAACTCAATGGCACTCATCATTAGGTGTGGCATTAACAACAATAACTTAAAAAATATACCAGTAAATACATTTAGACATTCAGAATGAGGTGTTATATTTACCGATATATGTATATTTCAAACATATGAAAATCAAAAAAAAAAAAAAAATAAATGTTAATGAATCTATGCAGTTATCCACACCCAACTTAAATTTAATACATTTCAGTTAACAGATAACTAAAAAAATGGAAATGATTAATTAAACATATGCAGAAAAAAAATAATACTTGATTTTGAATTCTTTAGGTCAGATGAGAGTTCTTATTTTCAGTTACTCATTGTAAATTTAGAAAAAGTTTCTATTAGATAAGCAAAAAGAGTTTATACTTTTCAATATCTGCAGATTTAGAGGTCCATCTTTGTGATCATGTATGTAGATTGTTTGTCTTTTTTTTTAAATGAAGCCACTACTTGCCATTCCTTTTGTTCCATAACTGTCATAGGGAGGCCTCAGCTGGTTGTCAAGAAATTAAATCTATTGCAGACTCTTACATCATAAAGTCTGCAATACAGCAACAGTTCATGTTATATCTTAATAGTCAGCATCTAAGACAACAATAATGATAATCCCTGAATTCAAATATTTGAGGTTTTATATTTTTATTAGCCTCTTATCGGCATTTTTCCAGATCGATCGAACATGATGTCACTGGCTCTCATGTTTCATTTATGGTCCATGCTGTAGCTTTGTGTTTGCATTGGCCATTTAATTTCTTTTTATTCTCTTATCTGACCATTTAATTATTTGAGTGCTCCAAGTGCTAATGTGCTTTAAAACAATCATTTAATTACTAAAACAATTATTTCCATTTTCTTAGATTATAGAAATCATCATTATTTCTATTTTCAAAAAATATCAATCTTTTTATTTTTATTTTTTTACAAAAAAAATACTTTCAAATACTTTTTTCTTAAAATAGTTTTACATTTTTCCATCTGTGCGACAATATATATGTTAAATACAACTTTTAATTTTCAGTTTTTAAGTTAAGTTTTTTTCTCTCTTTTAATAAATCAATTTTCATTTATGATCTTTTTATTTTAATTTTAAAATAATGTAACAGCATATGTATACTGTTACATATAAGTAAACTTCCTCAAAAAACAAAAACTTTTTTAAAAAAAAGAATTTATTTAGTGTTAGTAATGATGTTATACAAATTGATTATATTAAACTTTTTAAAAAGACAAAACTTTGGTTAGTAATTACAAGAAAGAAAAAAAATGCTGACTATTCATTCCTTTCCACCCCATCTGAGATTACACCTCCTCCCTCAAGAGTTCCCTTTTTCATACATTTCATTATTAACTTAGGCAAGTCCAAGAAGTTACATGATTTAAGACTTTTTTTAAAAAAAATATGATTTATATCAATTATTATGTTTTATTCCTCGCATTTATTTTTACATATGCACAATTTTTCTTACTGGCTGTACTTTTTACAAGATATTCAAACTATAACTTTATATAATATAGATAAAAATATTTCACTTTAAAAAAAATTTACTCAGTGTACTCATGCTTTATTAAACATCAGCACATGTTGGGAGTCCAGTTATAATGGTTGAGGAAGTGGTGTACATTTTGAAATTATAATGGTCAGGGAAAGTTCAGAGTCTTACCGTATCTGCTGTACAGGATGCCACCAGGCTATTTGAACCTGGAAATTTTATATAGTAGGCAGATATGCAAATTAACAATCCAACTTTTACATATGTTTTATTCCGACTGTCAGCCCATGCCACTAGCTCATGGAGATGCAGAGACTTAATATAACTTCTTAAAATATATTTTAATAAAGACATTTCAATAATATAAATAAATAAGCTACTGCCAGAAATAACACACGCAAAAAGATTTATTGATGCATATATAAATATTTAAAAATTTAGGAATGAAGCTGATCTTAAATTTGTTTATTATTTCTATATTTAAAATTTAAATTTCAGAAATTTTCACAGATGAATATTAATATACTTTTATTTTAGAATGTTGGGTATAGATAGACTACATAGATTTCTCAGTTTAAAACTTTTCACAAAACAATCATTCAATTTCAGACTAAAAGTTTGTAGCCAACCCCAATACGTGCTTCCAGATATATAGATGCAACCAATGCAATATGAAGATGCTAGCATAAAACCACACTGACAGGAATGTGCATCTGACAGCATGATATTATTTGAAGAACATGATCCTCATCAAATACAGGAATGTGCATCTGTCTGGTGAAGAAATCATGTATATAAAATGTTTAAAAAGAGAAATGCTACATATGGAGATTTGTCTATCTGCTGACTTATAGTCCCTATCCACAGAGCTTCTTAAAAGGGGTCAATGTTTCAGGAAATACATTTGTGTACATTGCAATGCAATGACTATGATTTTGGGTCAGACATTCAGTTGGGCACGTTGCAATGTATGCTAAACACACTTCACATTACATTGATATAAACACCCATATATCCCTCCACCAGCATCGACCTAACTATGAGACAAATATCCTGAAATTAAACTCCTTTAAAATGAATATAAATGATTAAAATATAACATTATTAATTGAGAATTGCTTAGGGAAATTTACAATAACGTAAACCCAATGGCACTCATCATAAAGTGTCACCTTGATAACAATAACTTAAAAAATATACCAGTAAATACATTTAGACACTCAGCATGAGGTGTCATATTTACCAATATATACATATTTTAAACATATGCAAATAAAAAAACTAAACATTAATGAAGCTATGCAGCTATCCACACCCAACTTAAATTTAATACATTTTAGTTAACAGATAACAAAAAATGGAAATGATTAATTAAACATATGCAGAAAAAAAATATTAATACTTGATTTTGAATTTTAAGATCAGATGAGAGTTCTTATTTTCAGTTACTCATTGCAAATTTAGAAAAAGTTTCTATTAGATAAGCAAAAAAAACTTTATACTTTCCAATTTCTGCAGATTTAAAAATCCATCTTCATGATCACATATGTAGATTGTTTGTCCTTTTTCTTAAATAAAGCCGCTACTTGCCATTCCTTTTGGTCCATAACTATCATAGGGAGGCCTCAGATGGTTGTCAAAAAATTAAATCTATTGCAGACTCTTACATCGTGAAGTCTGCAATACAGCTACAGTTCATATGTAGCTTAATAGTCAGCATCTGAGACAACAACAATGATAATCCTCTGATTTCAAATGTTTAGGGTTTTATATTTTTATTCAGCATTTTTCTAGATCGATTGAACATGATGTCACTGACTCTCATATTTCATTTATGGTCCGTGCTGTGGCTTTGTGTTTGCATTGGTCATTTAATTTCTTTTTTATTCTCTTATCTGACCATTTAATTATTTGAGTGCCCCAAGGGCTAATGTGCTTTAGAACAATCATTTAATTAATAAAACAATCATTTCCATTTTCTAAGATTATAAAAATCAACATTATTTCTATTTTCAAAAAATATCAATCTTTATATTTTTACTTTTTTACAAAAAAAAATACTTTCAAATACTTTTTTCTTAAAATAGTCTTAAAGTTTTCTATCTGTGTGACAATATATATGTTAAATATAACTTTTAATTTTCAGTTTTTAAGTAGAGTTTTTTTATCTCTTTTTAATAAATCAATTTTTATTTACGATCTTTTTATTTTAATTTTAAAATAATGTAACAGCATATGTATACTGTTACAATATATTTACATTTTCTTGGTTTGCTTATGAGTTACTAAATAAGTGTCATAATATGGATAATGCCATAAACTAACCAAGAAATATAACACTATTTCTGCTTTAAATAATCCATAAAGAATTTAATCTTAGCATTTATTTAACCACCAACTACATTACATATAGCTATGATTCTATGATAACAAACAAATATTTTAAAAAAATTAAGCATATGAGGAAAAAACAAGTTTCTTGACTAATAAATGTAAATGATGAATAATGATTCCCCACCTAACTTTGAGGTATACTATTGGTGCGAAACTCAGTCTCACCACCAGAATAAAGAGGAAATACACTACTCAACTTCATAAAATATCATTTCATAATGCATAAACACATAATCCAGAAATAGACTTCACTCATGGCAAATACTTAGACATATTAATGGTGCGAGTTCTCAACCCCAATCAATATAGAACATATCATGAATAACATTCTTTCTCACAGCTACAAAATACATTTCATTCTATAAATTGGAAAAGAAATTCACACATAGATAGGACCCTAATTCTTTCAATTCCTTTAGCATTTGACATTATCTGAAACCAACAAAGAGAGAAACACATTCAAAAAATTGAATATTCACTAATTATACACAAAATAGACTGCATAAGAAAGACACATATACATATGAATAAGAACATGTAAATAATTTCAAATTATATAGTATGCAAATGTTACAGGAAAGTAAATGATAAACTGAAAATAAAAAATTTAGTTTATAACAAACTATTAACTGTTTTTACAATTTTAAATTGCAATAATTATTGTCAATGAGACTTCACCATTTCTGACAAAAGTATTTATCTTTCATACATTTACTACTCTCTACACCAATTGCTCACTTCGAGACATTAAATAGAGAAATATCTCCCTTCAATAAAACACACACATATCATCATCATTATCAACCATTATCAATCCACTGCAGGATGAAGGTCTCTCCAAGTTTAATACATCTTCTTCGATCTTTAGTTTCTCTTCTCCACATCACCCCTACACACTTTCTTATTTCATCCATCCATCTCACATGTGGTCTCTTTCTGGGTCTTTTACAATCTCTTGGAATCCAGTTTAAAATTTCAATTGTCCATCTATTATCATCTCTTCTAGCAATATGTCCAGCCCAACTCCACTTCAATCTTTTAATTTTTTCAATGAGGTCAGTAACACCTGTTTGTTCTCTTACCCATACATTGTGTTTTCGATTTCTTCTTGTTACTCCTAACATACATCTCTCCATACTTCTTTGAGTGGTCTGAAGTTTCTGTATTGCTCTTCTATTAAGTGTCTAAGTCTCAGATCCATAAGTAAGAACTGGTAAAACACATTTGTTAAAAACCTTCCTTTTCAAACACATAGGCATATTTCCTTTTAGTATCAAGTTATTTCTACCAAAACCACTCCAACCAAGTTTAATTCTATGATCAATTTCCTCCATTATGTTTCCATCTATATTAATAATCTGACCAAGGTATTTGTAACTGTTAACTTCTTCTAATTCATCATAATCAATCTTTATTTTCATATTTTGAGCAAATCGATTAAACATTACTTTAGTCTTTTTAACATTTATCTTTAGTCCTACTTTCGTACTTTCATCTGATAATTCCTGCAACATATCCTGCAGCTCTGAAGCATTATTTGCAAAAACAACTACATCATCTGTGAAATCTAAATGACTTAAATAATCTCCATTTACTTTCACTCCTTTAGTTTCCCATTTTAATCCACAAAATACTTCTTGCAACACTGCTGTAAAAAGTTTTGGAGATATGGAGTCACCTTGTCTTACACCTTTCTCAATGTTGACTTTCCCAGTCTCATTATGTAATCTAATTGTTGCTGTTGCATTTTTATAACTATTCTTTAAAATATGATACTATCCTGGATCTATACCTTGATGATCCAATGCTTTAATCACTGAAGAAATGTTTATAGAATCAAATGCCTTTTCATAATCTACAAATCCAAAACATAATGACAACTCATATTCATTTGTTCTTTCTATAACTTCTCTCAACACCTGAATATGGTCTATTGTACTAAAACCACTTTTAAATCCAGCTTGTTCTCTTGGTTGGTGGAAATCCAATGTTCTCTGTAGACGAGTTGTAATTATCTTGGTAAAAATTTTATATAAAACTGATAAAAGGCTGATAGGTCTGTAATTTCTAATATCTTCTTTATCACCTTTTTTAAATATTAATATTATTACTACATTTTTCCAATCATCCGGTACATCTTTATCATTTAGACATTTGGTATATAACTTTGCTAAAAAAATTTCTATTTCTTCACCTACTTCTTTTAATATATCAATTATAATTCCATCATTACCTGGAGCTTTTCCTTTCTTCATACATTTAATTGCATGTCTCACTTCTTCATTTAAAATTCTGGGCAATTCGGAAGATGTTATAGATATAGGAGGTACTTGTTCTTTATTACTATATAATTCTTGATAAAAATCTTCTACCAATTTCATGATGTCATCTCTCTTTTTAGTAATAATTCCATCTTTTTTTTCTTATTGCAGATATAAATTTCCTATCAATACCAAAATGTTGTTTTACATTCTTAAGACTTTTATTTTCTTCTACAGCTTTCCTTGCTAGTTCACAGTTATACTTTCTTATATCATTTTCAATTCTTTTCCGCACCATTTTACAAAATTCGAGATATTCAATTCTTTTTAATGCATCATTTTTGTATATCTTCATATTCCATCTTTTCTTCATAAATTCTCTAGTCTCAGTAGAAATTTTATTGGTCAATTGCTGTTTTTTTCTACCAGCTATCTTTGTTGCAGTTTTTAAAAGTGTATCAGTTATTTTCATATTAATTTCATTCAAATCTGAATCCTGTTCAAAATCTACTAATACTTGAAACCGATTTTTAAGTTCTAATTTAAATTCATTAGAATGTTTCTGAAGATTAGGAATATCAACTGTAAATATTGTTTTTCTTAATAATTTTTGTCTCTCTAGTTTTACATTAACACGTATCTTACACCTTACTAATCGATGATCACTTCCTGTGTTAAATTTATTAAGAATATTACAATCTTGAAATATGTATTTCCTGTTAGTCAAAATATAATCCAATTCTGTTGTACCTTTATTTGGATGCTTCCATGTCCATTTCCTTTTAACATTTTTGTCAAAAAAAGAATTCATAATATAAAGTTTTTCTTTTTCTGCAAACTCTACAAGTCTATGTCCTCTCTCATTTCTATTACCATAACCAAATTACCTACAGCACTTTCATCTTTCATTTGTTTACCAATTCTAGCATTAAAGTCTCCCATAATAATGTTAAAATGTTGTTTACTCTGATCAAAAGCCTTTTGTACATCCATATAAAAATCTTCTACTACTTCATCAATATGAGAACTTGTTGGGGCATAAACCTGAACTATATGCATTTGGTATCTGCTATTAAGTTGTATAACTAATCTTGCCACTCTGTCTGATACACCATCAATCTCCACAATATTGTTCTTCCACTTTTTATTTATAATGAATCCTACTCCAATTGTATTTCCAATATTTGTGCCTTTATAATAGAGTATATGTTTAGTTTTTAAATCAATTGTTTCTTTACCTATTCTTCTAACTTCACAAAGTCCAATAATGTCCCATTTTATATAAGAAAGTTCTTCTTCTAATTCTTGTAATCTTCCTTCACTTGAAAGTGATCTGCAGTTGTAAGTACCTAAATAAAAAGTCATCATCAAATGGCAGCCTGGGTCCGCAATCAGGGGATTCTTAGCACCCTCTGCCTTCGGCCACCAACCACTGCCTTGGTTGGTGACTTTACAGCCTCCTGGGAATAAGGGCCATGCTTTATTTTTGTCTGTCATAATTGTATATATGTATTGGAAAAATATTTATCATTTACACAAACATTCATTCTGCCTTATCAGGCACTGAGAAGAAAGACCATGGTGTTTCTTGATCTTAAACTCAGAGGTAAAAAGCCAATAAACTCACCACACTGGCTAATGCATGTTGGTGAGCAGCCCATCCATGTTCGTATACTATATGAATAATCACATAGTAATAACAGCTGCAACGACAAGAACGTATGGAGTGGACATTAGGAATTTGCCCTGCTCGGTTCCTTCAAGGCCTCCAAGAGGAATCAAAGGGTCTCCTTTCAGTTAATAGAAAACTCCTTTCTGCAACCACACACACACACACACACACACATATATATATATATTGTAATGGTCAGGAATGTGTGATTCGTTAACATAGTGCAGAATTCGACCACCACACAGAACTGCAGCACCATCTAGATAGCGAAGCTACCCGTAGTTCTGAGTTCAAACATAGTTTATCAGTTCCACAATACAATCTATGGAACAATGCATCTGATGCAACATTAGTAAATATTTCTTTAGGCACAGTGATCAGGGTATACAAGAGATTTATGATTTTATTTCGAGTTAGCCAATCAGATCATTAATCTTACACATGTATATTTAAAGAATCGAGGAAACATATTGAATGGGTATCGAATAAATAAATAAAGAAATAATCGCAGACATATAGTTTGACATTATTTATTGAAACATTTTAATAACAAATTATTTGCTAATGTTTAAATTGAGTAGCGGTATTTTTCGATATTGTTATGTTCAAGAAATACATTTATTTATTTGAGGACATAATCTAGCTACCTAAAATTCTCGAGCAAGTATTTCTAAGGCATGCCTTTAGGGATTTATGCTTTTGCAATACACAAGTCTAAGTAAGATTTATAATAGTAGTGGCGGACATATATTTATTTATTTAAAGATATTTATTAATAACTAAGGGCAAACATTTATATGAGAGTGAGTTATGTCACTAATGCAGGGACGGAGTCATACATAGAATAATAAAGTTAATAAAAGAAACACATGATATGTTTATAAAGGCAATAGGAAGTGGCAGTATATTGAAACTGCAAAGCCGTGAATGAGTTTATAAATACGGGTTGGCATTTGCCATAGGCCTGAAGAGGTAAGGTGTCACATAAGCATAACCAGGGACAAGGGTTTGTGCCACAGTTGCCTGCTGGCTGCATGATGGTTGTCAAGCCCTATGGGAGCATTTATTATGTCCACTTGTGTAGGATAACTGGGGTTAATTTCAACCCTATAGAATCTGGAATATTCAAGACTTGTAATAGGTCATGGTGTCTCTAAAACGTAACACATGTATAATGTACAGATGATTTTGTTAAGACTTAAATATATTTTATAACTCTTCCCTACATTATCAACATTTAATAAGGAACATTTGCGACTCTCAAAGAAATGCAAATTTTATGGAATTATTAATTACAAATTTAATAAAATATAAAAACAATATATAAACTGGGTGATTATTATAACTAATACATCAGCCATTTGTTAAGCACTAGACCCCTGTATTACAATAAATGAAGCACTGAATGCATGTCAATTTACATGAAAATGTTAGGTTATTTATGGAAGTAAATATTAATGAAAATTTGACATGCATCCACTGTTTCAAGCAATCATAGATTTATACTTAGAAAATTATGAGCATGCAATAATTATATAAAATGTAGATTTTAGAAATACACACCCAAGAAGGATAGAGTTACACCGGCTAAATTATTAAAGAAATTTACATATTAATTTTTAAATGTACAGTATTACAAATGATAGTTTTCAGTTTATAGTTTATAAGTTATAAAAAAATGAATAAGCTATAGCGGGATATTAGTAGAATACTCTAGAGAATTTGGATACAGGTACCTGTTTTATGAGAAGTTTTCCAATTCAGTGATCAGTAGCAAATTGTTCATGATTCTAGCATTTGCAGTTCTTTACAGCATTTAGATGATTCATGTAATTTAACAGCAGCAGCTTTCAAATTATTTTAGGCAGCAAATCTTCGTGGTTGAATTTATGAAGAGCAATGGAAGGTTTGGCATATGATAGGCCATCTCTGGATGGAGAATAGTCTGGGCACTTTCTATTCACGCATACCATGGCACATAAAACAATATATATATATTTTGGAGACTCTCAACTGATCGAGAGAAACGCTAAAGTTAAACTGAAAGTTTCTAGCAAGTCTAAAATGGCCTCTTTTCTTAGATCTTATCTTTCACATTTTTGTCATAGTTTATTTTTGGATTCCACTTAATCTTCCCTGAGGATAATCAATGCATTTTGTTAAGTTTAATTATCGAGAAAGCTGCCTTTCTATTGTTTACACTTAGAATTTACATTTAATTTTTGCAATTAGATTTTAGAGAATTTTTATTTTTAATTAATCTATTATCTCTCACTGGCCGTTGCTTTTAAAATTTCAAATACAAAAAGGAACATATGATTATTTTTACTTTTAATTAAATATTACAATCTATTTCTAAAATTATTACTAAATGAAATTTAAACAAAGCAATAAATAACGGATTTTACAATTTAAAATAAATGATTAAAATTATGTATTTTTATATAACTAAAAGAAGAAATCTAAATTATATTATTTATCTTTATTTATTGCCTTAAATTTGATATTGAAATGTGTGTGTGTTTATGGTGAATTCTACATATGTCTATACATTTTTAATATTGCTACACACACAATTCGATACCAAAAAGTTTAAATTTGGGTAGGATAAAGCGGTGGGTGAGAGACAATAAAAAAAGGTGAAACTTAAGATTCGAATACGAATCTTACTGTTTCAATAGCAAATAGTTATAATTACAAATTTATAAAAAAAGCCTTATTTCAAGCCCAAAATAGACAAAATAGAAAACAAAAAGATGATAAATCAGCTATTAAGATTTGTGTTCCATATGTAAAAGGAACTACAGACAGTATCAAACGTATATTAAAATGCTATAATATAGATACAGCATTTTCTGCTCATCAAAAGATAAGTAATATAATAACCAAGCCTAAGGATTCAATCCCTCTTGAATCTCATGGTGTCTATCAAATCTCATGTAAAAATTGTAAAGCTTCTTACATAGGTATGAGTAATCGTCACATCAGTGTTAGGAGAGATGAGCATGCTAATGCAGTTAAACAACACTCATCATCATCAGCACTCTCACTCCATACTATAGATTCAGGTCATAAAATTGATTTTTCTAGTACCAGGATCATATCCAGATGTGATAATCTCTACCAATGCAAAATTAGAGAAGCCATTGAGATACTTAAAAGGCCAGATTGTATCAATAAGCGAGATGATATGTGCAAACTTCCTCCTATTTGGAAAGATTTTTTTAAAAAACATTCCTAAATTTAACATTTTTTGCTATTGGTGGAATTTTAACATTTTATTCAAATCAATGATTGTAGCGCCTCTACAACCGTCTTTCTACCTTTTATAACTCTGTGGATGGCTTGTGTGACCAAGTCGAAATGTCAGTATATTAATATTAAAAGTTTTTAACACGGATGAACCTGCAAAATATGTATTTTATATATTTAACCCATACAAATCTTCGTTTTAACATATATATATATCCCACATAAGAAATTATGTTTAAATAATAATCAATTACCAGTGTATGCAACTTTTAATATGCTATTCGAGATGTTCATAAAGTCAAGGAAATAGTACAAAATAAATAGGAAAATAAATAAATAAATCTATCTATCTATGATATATCAATAACAAACACAAAAAATAGTTATTCTTTTTTAGCTTTTAAAAAAAAAAATCACTTGCAAAGTTTTTTTTAACCTAAAGTCTCCTGAATTATGTGAAAATAAGGATGATGATTTCAAATGAGTATGTGTTAGTAAAACATGAAGACAAATTCATATAGGATAAACATTTATAACTTTCAATTTAATTAAGCAATCTCAAATGTTCTTAGCGATAGCTAATTGAGCTCACTTATATAATGCATGAGTAATAAACTTCTTTATAATAATGGAGATAATGTATAGATAGTTTCAACTACACATTTGTTTAATATTTATCATTTAGTTAATTCTGGAAATTTTTAACTTAGTAATAATTTTAGCAGTCTTTCAAAGAGAACATCAGCTTCCTATAAGTTCCATATGTTACTATGAATATAATTATTTTGGTCCATTGCTAATTATTCACAAAAGTCTGAAATTCCTTAGATAACAATATTTTTTATGATATGTCCACATACCAAGGAGAACAAGAAATATATAATATTAATGTCATTCTACTCGACTTGAATCAGGTACATGTTAAATAAATACTAATTATTGATTAATTCTTTGTGAGCCATGCATTCACTTTAATAAAATATATTCTAAACATGAATGATTATTATCACATAGTAGTTTAAAACATAATCACAATAAATTATACACACATCCTCTCATTTTAACTTAACTTTTATATAATTATAAAAGAATTCAAACTGAGAGTCTATGACAGGCATTGTTAAACAGTACTGCATAAATTTCTTTAAAATATTATAAAGTTCATGCAATTTCATTTTCTTCTTAATAATAAAAACATAGGCAAACAAAGTAGCTTGAGATTATAAGCATATAAATACATTTCAAATGATAGTGTTAATTTAAAATTTAATTGAGTGGATAGTGAAGAAAAATATACCTTGTAAAAAGAACTAAGTTGACATTTTATAAAGCTTTCTGGTAGCTAGAATTCCCACAATAAATTTTATAAAATAATAATGTTTAAAAAATTACACTTTGGAGTTTAACTGACTTGATTTCTGGAAGAGATTGGTAAAAAAACCATGTACATAGAAGAAGTGGCTGAAGCATAATAAGCATCTATTTTATAATTGACAATCACTTAAATACATCTCCTTTCCATCAATCAAGAGATCACCTTATCCTCCAAAGGTTTGCTCCATCCTTCGCACTCAGATAATTAAGCAACAAATATTCAAGAAATCTTCTTAAAAAAAATTATTTGAGTTTCTAAATTAAATCAAACAGAATAAAAGAAAAAATAATTTTTTACATTTTTAAAATAAATAAACATTAATTATCCAGTGAAATAAAGTAGTTGATAACACAATTTAGTTTGTCAAATAGTTCAACAATCCAGAAATCCATTAATCACTCAAAATCTACTTGCACTTATTATCAAAGATATTTACTGTAATTTTAAGTGTTTTATTGTAAAATGTAAAATTCTGTACAGTAATTAATTATGAAAATGAATCTGGAAGATGACACAGACATACATGCACAAATATATGCTGCTTTATGAATACTAAATTATCCTGACTAAAATATAACTTATATGGCTATTGGTTAAATATATTTTACTGATTATACCAACTATAATAAATGGATGGGCCAATGAATAAACAGATCAGAAAACCATCTAAACAAATACCAACCACTATTCTACAAATAAATAAAACAAATTTGCGCCAACTTAATTTACACATTAACAACTCCTGTAATAAGCCACTTCCTCTCTACCATTAAATATTTCAACAAATATAATAATAATACTAAATTCTTATAAAACTCCCAACTGACATCCATAAGCAACTCTCACATAATGTTTTAGACCATTAACATAAAATTTTAAAATTTTTAGTGCTTTTTTATTTTTTTTAGTTAAATGCAGTTATTCACCACTGATACATTATGATTTAATTAAATTTGTTTCTTGTGCCCACTCAGAAGGTCACAGTATATATAAAACGTTTAAGTGTCTTTTTTTTAAGTTTCAAATCACATTAAAAATGTATATATTTACAGTCCTTGATGAATAATGATGTAGCAACAGATGTTTTAATATAAGAGCTCTTTGTCAAATAATTTTCCAAAATATGCATATTTTATGACTATAATTATCTTTTTTCTTTCTTCTTTTGGGAAACTCAAGTAAAGTATATCCTGCAGTTAATAGAAAATCCTAAGAGTCAGCATACAGAATGTTGCTATGTTTCTGTCCAAAAATTTAAATTCAGGCTTTTGTTTTTCTTTAAATGGTAAACTTGAACAGGAGCAATGATAGTACATCTTCTGAAATTGCTGAAGATGAGGTGATTAAGATCATTAGTGGTTTAGATACATATTATTAAATTAATCATTTTTAAGATAAAAAAATCATTTGTTTATCCATTTGCAAAGACATTTTTTTAAGGCTGATTATTTTTCTAGTTAGCACTAGAATGACGTAGAAATATTTTTTTCCTCTTGATTCTTTAGAATCCATACCAATCTAATGTCATTATGGTATCTCCATTAATTAGTTTTATAATATAATAAAAATTCCAATCTTCTACTCTTTTTTTTTTAAATCAAACCTAAAGACCTTATTGTTATACTTAATCAATAGATAACAATTATTTTGTGTTTTTTATTTATTTAAACCATTTGTCTATTAATTTTCAATTAAATTATAAGTATTCATTTTTTAATTAAAGTCAAAAATTTAAATTTAAATTATCAAATTAGACTTATTTGAATTTTTAAAATATATATTTGTTAAACATAATATTCTTTATATGTGAATTTTTATGCACATACACATGTATTTAAAGAATTCCATTTATTCTCATTTAATAACGAATGTCCATTTAATTTATTTCATCAGTAATGCATTCAACTCTTTAACCCTATCTTTTTTTGTGTTTCTATAAATCTTACTATCTGCCATCCTTATTATTATAGCTTCATCAGTTAACATGAAATCTTTTGTTTTAATATATTGTAACGGTCAGATTTATACATTCACATAACAAACCCCAAAGTCCAGTTAAAATACTCTACACCTAATTAAAATTGGATATGAAGATTTTAGATCCAACCAAAATTCAGCCTATTTAACAGTTCTCCATGACTTGACATCTTATGAATAACATTTTTGAGATTACACCCAGGCTTTATTTTAATTCGCGAGCCATCTTAGAACAGGGACAGATATGAGACTCAAAATTCAACCATACATTCAATACAAAGAGAGTTAATAAACTAAGAAGAAGATAAATTTTAGTCAATATTAAACTATAATGCATATTAAACATATTTAATCAATAATCTAATCGAGATTGGGATATGGTAAAATGATAATGAAGACAAGGTAAATTTTAATAAATTTATTATAATTAATAACAATGAAAAATAAAATAAGGTGAATTATACTCAACTAAAAATCAAATACAATTAATTGAGTGCATATAGGTCTTATACAATGAAATGATATTAGTTACAAATAATACAGTATGGATTTTGTTTGGTGTGATAATTTGTTCTGTCGGTGATTAATTTGTGCCTATGAAAATTTAATATGCTAAATACTATTTATCTCTATATTATGCTAGTCAAAGACATATGTAAATTATGGCAGCATTAATATTATAGTGATGTATATTACTAAATAAGATTGGATCGCAATAAGAGAATGGTGCAAATCAGAATCCATCAAACCAGAGATTCTCATGGTTTTGGATAAATCATGAATATATAAATTATACTAGGGGAAAATGGGGCTAAGTTAGCATTACCTATTTGCTATAGACAAATACAAAACATTATTAAAGAGGTGGGTGTTGGAATTAACAATTATTTTTAGATATAACATGAATGGTATTTTTAAACCAATAGGCTTCCTCACAAATTAATTAATATGAACACTGAAAGTTCTGAACTTGAATAATCTACACAAGAGTCCTGGGTCCTTACCCCAGTAATATGCTTGGTGCTCTTACCTGAACAATACATTCTCTGGGTGTGACTTTGTGTCCACCATTATGTGGATTGCAATCCAGAATAAAGTAACAGTCAGAAACGGGTGATTCGTAAACATAGTGCAGAATTCGACCACCACACAGAATGGCAGCACCATCTAGGTAGTGAAGCCACCCATAGTACTGAGTTCGAACATAGTTTATCAGTTCCACAATACAATCTACAAAACAACGCATCTGATGCCACGTTAGTAAACATTTCTTTAGGCACGGTGATCAGGGAGAGGCAAGAGAATCAAGAATTTTATTTCGAGTTAGCCAATCAGAACATTAATATTAAACATTTATTTTTAAGGAATCAAGCAAACATATTGAAAGGGTATCAAATAAATAAATAAAGAACTAACATCAGATGTATAGTTTGACATTATTTATTGAAACATTTTAATAATAAATCATTTACTAATAATATTTGGTAATATTTAAAATTGAGTAATGGAATTTTCTGATACTGTTATATATTACAGAAATACATTTATTTATTCAGAAACATTTATGCGAAATCATTTTACCAATAATACTTTATATTTCAGATCTCAGTAGTGGTATTTTCCAATACTGTTATGTTTACAAAGAGAAATACATTTATTTGATGACGTAATCTAGCTACCTAAAATTCTCGAGCAAGTATTTCTAAGCCATGCCTTTAGGGATTTATACTTTTGCAATACAAGAGTCTAAAGTAAGATTTATAATAGTAGTGACGGACTTATATTTATTTCATTAAAGATATTTACTAATAACTAAGGGCAAACATTTATTTGAGAGTGAATTATGTCACCAATGCAGGGACAGAGTTATACATAGAATAATAAAGTTAATAAAAGAAACACATGGTACATTTAGAAAGGCGATAGGAAGTGGCAGTATATTGAAACTGCAAAGCCGTGAATGAGTTTATAAAAATGGGCTGGCATTTGCCCTAGGCCCAAAGAGGTAAGGTTCACATAAGCATAACCAGGGACAAGTGGTTCATGCCACAATTGCCTGCAGGCTGCATGACAGTCATCAAGCCCTATAGGAGCATTTATTATGTCCGCTTGTATAGGACGACTGGGGTTAATTTCAACCCTATAGAATCCAGAATAGTCAAGGCTTACAATGGGTCATCGCATCTCTAAAACGTAACACATGTATAATGTTCAGACGATTCTGTTAAGATTTAAATATATTTTATAACTTGGCCCTACATTATCAACATTTAATAAAGAACATTTGTGACTCTCAAAGAAATGCAATTTTATGGAATTATTAATTAAAATTTAATAAAATATAAACAATATGTAAAACTGGGTGATTATTATGGCTAATACGTCAGCCATTTTCTAAGCAGTAGACCCCTGCATTACAATAAATGAAGCATTGAATGCATGTCGATTTATATGAAAATATTAAGTTATTTATGAAAGTAAATATTAATGAAAATTTGACACCCATCCACTGTTTCAAGCGATCCTAGATTTATACTTAGAAAATTATGAGCATGCAATAATTATATAATAAAATGTAGATTTTAGAAATATGTACCAAGAAAGATAGAGTTAGGCAGGCTAGATTGTTAAAGAAATTTACATAATATTAATTATTAAATTTATAGTTTTACAAATGAGAATTTACAGTTTATAGTTTATAAGTTATAAAAAGATGAATAAGCAATAGCGGGATATTAGTAGAGTACTCTAGAGAATTTGGATACAGGTACCTGTTTTAGAGAAGTTTTCCGATTCAGTGATCAGCAGCAAATTGTTCATGATTCTAGCATTAGCAGTTTTTTCCAGTGTTTAGGTGATTTAATTATTTGAATAGCAGCAGCAGTTTTCCAATTGTTCGGGGCAGCAGATCTTCTTTGATTTATTTTATGGAAGGCATGGGCGTAGGTTCTCGGCAGACAGTCAACCATCTCTGGGGAGAATAGTCTTTGGTGCTTTCTACTCACACATACTGTGGCACATAAAAATAATATATATATTAGGAGACTCAACTGCTCAAGAGCAAAGCTAAAGTTCCACTGTCTGTTAAAATGGCCTCCTTTCTTAGATCTTATCTTTTACATTTTTGTTATAGTTTATTTTTGGATTCCACTTAATTTGCCCTGAGGATAATCAATGCATTTTGTTAAGTTTAATTATAGAGAAAGCTGCCTTTCTATTGTTTATATTTATATTTTACATTTACATTTTATAATTACATTTTGGGGAATTTTTCTTTAATTAATCTATTACATCTCACCGACCGTTGCTTTTAAAATTTCAAATACAAAAGGGAACATATGATTATTTTTACTTTTAATTAAATATTACAATCTATTTCTAAAATTATTACTAAATGAAATTTAAACAAAGCAATAAATAATGGATTTTACAATTCAAAATAAATAGCTAAATTTATATATTTTTATATAACTAAAAGAAGAAATCTAAATTATATTATTTATCTTTATTTATTGCCATAAATTTGATATCAAAATGTGTGTGTGTTTATGGTGAATTCTACATATATCTATACATTTTTAATATGGCTACACACACAATTCAATACCAAAAAGTTTAAATTTGGATAGGATAGAGCGGTGAGTGAGAGACGATAGAAAAAGGTAAAACTTAAGATTCGAATACTAATCTTACTTGTTTCATTTCCCCTTACTTCCCGTGAACAATTAAGGAAGAACAAAGGAGGCAAGGAAAGAGAAAAAAAATTTTGCTACATCACATAATTTATATACGAAAAAACAAAATTTTTTACAGATATATATATATAGAGAAAGCAGAGATTACATGAAGCAATGAATATTTTATATACCCAGATCTAGAATTGATAGTTTAATTTAAAATGGCCTAATTTGGCCATGTCTGGTTAGAAATCTTATATTAGTTACACTGATAATATATAAAAAAATTCTTAAAGTAATAGTAATTGAAATAATAATATATCTACAAAAAAAATTTCTATCTAAAGCCTTATTTAACCAATGGAAATTCCATTTTACCAAATTCATTATATCAAATTTGTTTTACTAATTTTATATACACTTAATTACCATCCTAAGAGGCTAAAATATTTTATAACCCTGGGTTAGGTGGATAATATCTACATGGTTTGAGATTATGGGCATTATATGTCCCTTTTATAGTATCTCCATCTTTTAATAAATATGCATTCGGGCCACATGTGCAGTCAATTATAAAGGGTCCCTGGTACAGAGGAAAAAAATTTTTATATACTCTTTTATCTCAGTTGCTTTGTTGAGAGTTCCGTACCCAAACATAGCTCCTGACCTGGAAATGTTGGCTTCTTTGATCTGCTTGTAATTTTCATTCTGCCCTTTCTGTAAGATGGCAGTGTGCCTTGATTCTGTCAGTTTCAATATTGATTTCACATTCATCCATGGGTAATGGCATCTTGATCAGTAATGAGTCCACTTTACCAAAATGCAAACATGTTGGTGTCATGCCAGTGGCCTCATTGATGGTTCCATTGATATATTGAAAAATCTTTTCAGTTTGATTTACCCAGCCTCTGTGATTTTAATTAACATGGGTCCTAAATAGTCAGTTTATTTCACTCACAACTCTTTCACATGGGTTAGACTGAGGATTTCGAATTGAGGTCAGAATATGTTTAACATTCTGCTGCCTCAACCAAGTCTTCCATTCTTGAGATGTAAAGGCAGATCACGGTCCGAGAGGATGGTGATCAGTTTTCCAATCTTGACGAATTGACACTGTTGTAACACTCAAATTGTGCAACGGGGGTCTTCTTGCATCACAGGATAGGCCCAAGCATATTTGAGAATAGATCATAAGTTACAAGTAAGTAATGGAATCTACGGTAGGATGGCAATGGGCCATAGTGATCGATAGCAAGTATTTCATTTGGTTCATATGGGATGATAGAGGCACCTACTCCACTAAAGTTTTAATTTGGTGGTTTATCTCTTGCACAAAGAACACATTTCTTGAGGGTATCCATCACATCTTCATATAGTTTTGACCAATAAAATTGTCGTCTTATAGCTTCTTCTGTTTTTCTGGGGCCATAGTTCCCTACTAAGCCATGCATATACATGATGAGATGGTTTCTGAGGTCAGATGGTACCAAGATTTTCCAGTAAATTTTATCTCCCACAATCTGCTGCTGCAGCAACCCATTTCTTATCCAGTATAGTTTCTTTCCTTGAGGTGTTGTGCAGCCTTGTATTGGATTTCCTTGCTACTGTACAATTTGGATCAGCTTTTTGCATAGAGGTTGTTTCTCTTGCCAATGTTGAAGTTTCCTTAACTTGTGTTCCATCTCCTGGTCCAGTACCATTGCTGCAATAACAATGGATGATCACTTATTATGGGGTTGTGTGGCTCCAGTTCTATAGGGTGTCGATTTAATATATTGGCCACTGTATTTTCAGGCCCAGGGCAGTAGACGACTTTATAATGAAATTTTTAAAGTGAAAGACTCCATCTGATGAGGCAGTCATTGTTCAGGTAACTTATATTTAGGAATTCGAGACACTGGTGGTCAGTAATGATAATCACTTCTGAACCCAGGAGCATCTGCTTGAACTTATTACATGACCACATGATCGCTAGTGTCTTGTTTTGTCACTGTGTAGTTCTTTTTGGCTCCTTTCAGAGTACAGCTGCTAAAATATAGTATTTGATGTTGACCTTCTTGGTTGACTTGAAATAGAACCATGCCCAATCCTTTCTGACAACTATCAGTCTGCAAATAAAAGAGGTGGGTAAAATCTGGGTAGTGTAACATCACAGTCTCTAAAAATCTTCTCTTTACTCGACTGAAGTTTTCTTCATGGGTATTTGTCCATTCCCATTGGTGGTGGGGTCTTATCAATTCTACTAGGGATGATGTATCTTTGGAAAAATGGGGGTAAAACTTGTGGTAGTAATTGCAAAGACCCAGAAATAATCAAACTTGTTTTCGGTTGAGTGGCCTAGGGAAATTTTTAATGGCTGCGACCTTGTCAGGGTGAGCCCTAATTCCTTGACCATTTACATTATGGCCTAAAAAGGTAATATCCCTCAACGCGAAAAAACTTTTTTTAAAATCAACAGTTATATTTTTTTGGGTGCACTCATCAAAAAATTGTTTTAAATTTTCCAGATGTTCTGCAATGTCTCTTGACTCAACTACCACATCATCTACATAACATACCAATTTTTCTTTAACTTTTCTGACAATACTTGGTCCAAACACCTCATGATGCCAGCACTGCTATTTATCAGCCCAAAGGGTACTCTTTTAAACATGTGGGTTTGCCCATTGTATCGGAACGTGGTATATTTTCGATCCTGGGGGTGGAGAGCCATTTTCCAGTAACTGGCAGTTAGGTCAAGGGTAGAGAAAATATTCTTAGCAGTCAACTTGATAAACATTTCTTGGATGGGTGGTGAGATGTCTTGCTCAGGTATAGTAATGTTGTTTAATGTCCTAGCATCTAGACACAACCGTATGGTTCCATCTTTCTTTTTGACCATGACCAACGGGTTATTATAGGGTGATGACCCCTTTTCAATTATACCCCAGTCAATCAGCTGCTTAATTTGGGCATTCACCTCTTCCTTATACTGAAATGGGATAGGGTGTGTGCGGGTCTGGAAATATGTCTCTTCTTTTACTCATATCCGATGGACGTAATCACTAATTTCACCTGGGACCTGGGAAAATATTGTATAATTTTCCATAAGTAATTGTTGTAACTGGATTTCATCCTCTACCTTGTTTAATGATGATCCCATAATTTTCTCTTGGATATCCTCATCAGAAACAGCCTCCAGACATCTTAATTGGATTTCTTCAATTTGTTTATTATTATCAAAACTAATCAGCTTCTGCTGGAAAGTTAGTATCTTTGGTTTATAGTCCAGGATACATTCATGTTGGGTTAAGAAATCAGACCCAATTATCACATCCTGAATTAGTCCTTTGATCACTAAGAAGATGTGCCCTGCATTGGCTTCTCCTATCGATATTTCCAACCAGACATGATAGTTTTCAGTTCTGGTCATCCTCCTGTCAGCCAGCTTCATTTAGATCAGGCAAGCAAGGAGCCTGGGTATGAGTCCATGTTTTTCATAATTCATTAACCAATCTCTAGAGACACAAAATATCTGGCTGCCTGTGTCAAGAAGAATTTGTGCAACTGAGGCCGTGATACTTGTATTAATAATTGGGCATGGGCCAATCTGATGTCCCCAAGTGGGATCCTCTTCCTGGATGACTGACATTAGCTTAGTCATCTCCACTACTTTCAGCTGCTTTCAAGTGGATGCTGGTACTGGAAATCTTTTTCTGAAGTCCTGCTTGATCGAATTGCCATTTGGTTTGATTGCTAGTAGTTGATGATTGCTGTTGTCTGGTCTCCTGCTTCCATTCATGATCTACTAATCTTTTAGGCCAGTGGTTATCATCTAAAGCTGCAAGAAATTCTCCCATCTCTTCAATTTCTTTGATACAACTTCCGATCATCAGCTTTTGGGTAGTTAATGGTATATTATGTTGAATTGTTCCAATGATATGTGTATCTGCCAATGTAAATGTCATGAGAGATTTAAATCGATTCGCTTGGCAGAGGAAAAACTGAGCATGTGTTTCTCAGGGTATTGCTCCATATTTTCCATGACAGAGTGTGTTGTAGATGCTATTTTGATGCTTGTCACTCCAATAATGTTTCATTAACACATCTTTGTACTTCTCTATAGTTTTAGGTTTCCATTTTATCATATCCCACCAGTCTTTGGCATAACCCTGTAAATGGTAACTGGCAATAGCTATCTGTTCACCTGCTCCTGCCTTGTGCAATTGAAAGAAACTTTGTAAGCTCTGTAAGTGGGTTTGAGGATTTTCTCCTATCTCTCCTCTAAAGATTGCTATCTGAATGATCTTTACTAAGTAGCTTTGAGGTCCAACCTCCATTGTCTTTATATCTTCCCCCTCTTTATTGACTTGGGTTATTCTATATTCCTTTGCTATCATTCCTAACTCTCTCAAGACAAATTTTTTTATTTCCTGATAATTCCCATCCCTTATCTTTTCTTCTTCCTGTCTCTTTTTTGATTCTTCATCTCTTCTACTCACTTCCTCCTCATAAATTTTCCTCATTTCTTCCCTATTCTGTCTAAGTATTTAAAGTAACTTTAAATTAAAGTCCATTGACACTCCATAAACTTTAGATAAATCTACCTGCTTTATACTAACATTTTCTGCTTCCATTTTTTTAATATTATTTATTTAGTTTATTTATTACTAGCATTAGACTATTCCCCACTGGTATCTTGGTCCTATAACACTCTTTCACTGCCCTCACCTACTCTACATTGCCCTATCTCTATATTGCTGCGTTTAACATATATATTATCTATAAACCACTGCTAACACATATAATAAAACCCTGCTGTCTATATATATAATGGTGCTTTAATCAAATATTCACTGTTACTTGCTTTCTCATTTAGTGACTGATTACTTCTTTTTTTTACATGTATATATATAATATTTCACTAGATCTGAGTATTTTCATTCCTTCTTAAATTATACATACATCCCTGCTTTCCTTAACTTTGTTATGACCCCTGCCGTCCTTTCATTCACTCGACTTACATTATTTCACTTGACTCATTTTTTTCATTATTTTTATCAAAACAAACTCGTATATATATATATAAAATAATTAGCTAACTCGGGTAATGAATGCTAAAAAAATTTACATGCGTTATAAATCTGCTCAGGGATATAGGTTTTTTGTATCGAAGCCTCCATGTTATGCGCCAAACACTAAAAAAAAATTATACTATTTAACAGTCAGAAGCGGGTGATTCATTGCCATAGTGCAGAATTCGATCACCATACAGAACGGCAGCACCATCTAGGTAGCGAAGCCACCCGTAGTACTGAGTTTGAACATAGTTTATCAGTTCCACAATACAATCTATGAAACAATGCATCTGATGCCACATTAGTAAATATTTCTTTAGGCATGGTGATCAGGGAGAGGCAAGAGAATCAAGAATTTTATTTCGAGTTAGCCAATCAGAACATTAATCTTAAACATTTATTTTTAAAAAATGGAGCAAACATATTGAATAGGTATCGAATAAATAAATAAAGTAGTAATGGCAGATATATAGTTTGACATTATTTATTGAAACATTTTAATAAAAAATCATTTACTAATAATATTTAGTAATATTTAAAATTGAGTAATGGAATTTTCTGATACTGTTATATATTATAGAAATACATTTATTTATTCAGAAACATTTATGCGAAATCATTTTACCAATAATACTTTATATTTCAGATCTCAGTAGTGGTATTTTCCGATACTGTTATGTTTATAAAGAGAAATACATTTATTTGATGATGTAATCAAGCTACCTAAAATTCTCGAGCAAGTATTTCTAAGGCATGCCTTTAGGGATTTATACTTTTGCAATACAAGATTCTAAAATAAGATTTATAATAGTAGCAGAGGACGTATATTTATTTAATTAAAGATATTTCCTAATAACTAAGGGCAGTGAATTATGTCACCAATGCAGGGATGGAGTTATACATAGAATAATAAAGTTAATAAAAGAAACGTGGTACATTTAGATAGGCAATAGGAAGTGGTTGTATATTGAAACTGTGAAGCCATGAATGAGTTTATAAAAACAGGCTGGCATTTGCCCTAGGCCCAAAGAGGTAAGGTGTCACATAACCATAACCAGGGATAAGTGGTTCATGCCACAATTGCCTGCTGGCTGCATGACAGTCGTCCAGCCCTATGGGAGCATTTATTATGTCCACTTGTGTAAGACGACTGGGGTTAATTTCAACCCTATAGAATCCGGAATATTCAAGGCTTGTAATGGGTCATCGTGTCTCTAAAACATAACACATGTATAATGTTCAGACGATTCTGTTAAGATTTAAATATATTTTATAACTTTGCCCTACATTATCAACATTTAATAAAGAATATTTGTGACTCTCAAAGAAATGCAATTTTATGGAATTATTAATTAAAATTTAATAAAATATAAACAATATGTAAAACTGGGTGATTATTATGGCTAATATGTCAGCCATTTGCTAAGGAGTAGACCCCTGCATTACAATAAATGAAGCATTGAATGCATGTTGATTTATATGAAAATATTAAGTTATTTATGAAAGTAAATATTAATGAAAATTTGACACGCATCCACTGTTTCAAGTGATCCTAGATTTATACTTAGAAAATTATGAGCATGCGATAATTATATAATAAAATGTGGATTTTAGAAATATGTACCAAGATAGATAGAGTTAGGCAGGCTAGATTGTTAAAGAAATTTACATAATATTGATTATTAAATTTAAAGTTTTACAAATGAGAATTTACAGTTTATAGTTTATAAGTTATAAAAAGATGAATAAGCTATAGCGGGATATTAGTACAATACTCTAGAGAATTTGGATACAGGTACCTGTTTTATGAGAAGTTTTCCGATTCAGTGATCAGTAGCAAATTGTTCATGATTCTAGCATTAGCAGTTCTTTCCAGTGTTTAGGTGATTTAATTATTTGAATAACAGCAGCAGTTTTCCAATTGTTCGGGGCAGCAGATCTTCTTTGATTGATTTTATGTCAGGCATTGTTGTAGGTTCTCGGCAGCCAGTCGACCATCTCCAGGGAGAATAGTCTTTGGTGCATTCTACTCACACATACACTGTGGCACGTAAAAATAATATATATATTAGGAGACTCTCAACTGCTCAAGAGCAAAGCTAAAGTTCCACTGTCCGTTAAAATGGCCTCCTTTCTTAGATCTTATCTTTTACATTTTTGTTATAGTTTATTTTTGGATTCCACTTAATCTTCCCTGAGGATAATCAATGCATTTTGTTAAGTTTAATTATGAGAAAGCTGCCTCATATTGTTTACATTTACATTTTAAATTTACATTTTATAATTACATTTTGGGGAATTTTTCTTTAATTAATCTATTATATCTCACCAACCGTTCCTTTTAAAATTTCAAATACAAAAGGGAACATATGATTATTTTTACTTTTAATTAAATATTGCAATCTATTTTTAAAATTATTACTAAATGAAATTTAAACAAAGCAATAAATAACGGATTTTACAATTCAAAATAAATAGCTAAATTTATATATTTTTATATAACTAAAAGAAGAAATCTAAATTATATTATTTATCTTTATTTATTGCCTTAAATTTGATATCAAAATGTGTGCGTATTTATGTTGAATTCTACATATATCTATACATTTTTTAATATTGCTACACACACAATTCGATACCAAAAAGTTTAAATTTGGGTAGGATAGAGCGGTGAGTGAGAGATGATAAAAAAAGGTGAAACTTAAGATTCGAATATGAATCTTACTGTTTCAATAACTAAGTATGAAAAATAAAATTTAAAATCATTTGAATTATTACAACGAACACGAGGCAATCAGATATTATTCTAAATTAATTTAATTTCAAAATAGCGAATCAGGTTTAGACAACTAAGCAGTTATTCTATATTTATTAAAATTGGAGTTAGACATAATGAGATCTTCAATAACAAATTATTAAAATTAAGATGCTTGCTGTTTTGAGATACATTTGGCATATTATCACATAGATAAGATAATGAAATTTTAATAAATGAAATTTATAGAATCAAATAAGCATCACCACAAGCATGAACAAGCATCATCACAAACACAAAAGTGAAAGATAGATTTAAATTAACAAATAATTATTAATCTTATGTTTTAACATATGAAATATTAGAAGTTTTATATATTTCAGAATTAGATACAATAAGGCAAGTATTATGATATAACTCTACATTTACTTAGATAAAAGATTTAAGAAATTGAACTTTAATAGTTTCTCTTCCTCTTTCCTTCTTTACTTTTGCTTTTCTAATATATAACATATAATAACCACATTCCACTCTTTTTACCCTTTAAAGAAAAATATTTATTAATATAAAAGTTTTGATTGTTCCTAGCAGTCTTCATCAGATTTACAAAAATCTAAACATTATATCAAAAAAAACATATTTCATACATATATCTATCAAATTTTAACAATTTTACTAACTTAATTATAAACATCATATTATATAAAAAACTTACTATTATGTAACATTAAAATCTACTTTACCCTTTATTTCTATTCTTAATTATTGTCATATTTATATTTATTCAACTTTTTCCTTTGCCATAATTTTATAAATTCAATGTAATATTTATGAAATCTTGCTTATATTGTTATATGCATATATTTAACTTTATTTAACATATTATTATATTCATAACTTTAACCTTATTTTACATTTCATCTATTAATCTTAATTTTTAATTATCTTATTCCATTCCTTAATTCCATTTTACCCATATTTTATTCCTGCTTCTTCCATTTACTTATTTTTTATAAAATTATTTTAATTATTTTAATTCTTATATGTATTTTTATTTTTATTTCTTACCTTATTATCTACTAAAACTTTCACTTTTTCACCATTTTCTTTCCCATCATGAACTCTAATTTTTATCTATATACAATTCCCCCTATTATCTAATATACAAACTACTTATTTATTTTATTTCTTATTAGTTTTTACTGTTTATTTTATTTATTTTATACTAAGATAGTTTTTAAACCACTTTCTCTATTAATATTTGGATTTATCTTCTTTATTAAAATTGCCTCCCTTATTTTGCCTCCTATTACTTGCATAACTTATCATTTTAATATTCTCTTTTTCTAGTTTATGACCTATCTCCATAGAATGCATATATACCAGTGATCTTCTATCATATTTAAGTTCTAAGGTATATAGAGCAAAATATCATTGTGATGAAGGAGAGGAATATGATAAGAAAATACATAGAATAAAGGAAGATTGTAAGAAAAATTAATATTCATAAAAGGCAATAAAAAAGAATATAAAAAATAGAAGAGTTATATAAAAAGAGGGAAAGGATGAAGGGAAAAGAAAAGAGAAGAAGAAATATATAGGAATAAAAGTTAATGATAGTAATATAGTAAGGGGAATTAATAATATTGTTAGAAAAATTAATAAAGAATTTTAAAATGATATTAAATATAAAGTAGTGTATAAAAGGAAGAAAATGTGATGGATATTTTAGATAATAGGTACATAAGTGGGGAGAAGAAATATATAAATGGGATTTATAAGATAGAATGTAGAAAATATAAGGATAAAGGGATTACAAAGAAATATGTTGGTGAGACAAAAAATTCAATATATACTAGGTTAAAACAACATAAATTTAACAGAGGATCACTGGTATATATGCATTGTATGGAGACATATCATAAACTAGCAAAAGAGAATATTAGAATGATAAGTTATGCAAGTAGTTGGAGGGATAGAAAAATAAGGGAGGCAATTTTAATAAAGAAGATAAATCCAAATATTTATAAAGAAAGTGGTTTAAAAACTATCATAATATAAAATAAATAAATAAATGGTGAAAATTAATAAGAGATAAAATAAACAAATAGTTTGTATATTAGATAATAGAGGGAGCTGTATATAGATAAAAAATTAGAGTGTATGATGGGAAAGAAAATGGTGGAAAAGTGAGAGTTTTAGTAGTTAATAAGGTAAGAAATAAAAATAAAAATACATATAAGAATTAAAATAATTAAAATAATTTTATAGAAAATAAGTAAATGGAAGAAGCAGGAAGAAAATATGGGTAAAATGGAATTAAGGTATGGAATAAGATAATTAAAAATTAAGATAGTAGATGAAATTAAAATAAGCTTAAATTTATATATGAATCTAGTAATGTAAGAAATATTTCTTAAATATTACATTAATTTATAAAATTATGGCAAATGAAAAAGCTAAATAAATATAAATATGATAATAATTAAGAATAGAAAGAAAGGGTAAAGTAGATTTTAAAGTTATATAATAGTAAGTTTTATATATAAAATGATGTTGATAATAAGTTGGTAAATTGTAAAAAAATTAATAGATATATGTATGAAAGTTATAATGTTTAAATTTTTGTAGATCTGAGGAAGACTGTTAGGAACAATCAAAATTGTAATATTAATAAATATATTGCTTTAAAGTGTAAAAAGAGTTGAATGTGGTTATTGTATGTTATAAATTGAACTTTGAACATTCATTTAAATTGATGCAATAGCTATAGCTTTAGACTTAATAAAAAGTTCATTTGTGAGCTCTTTGTGGTGATCTGAGGAATTTTACCTACAACTTGTTGTTGGAAACATGTATGTTGGTAGCACCTTGGTGGCATGTATGGTAGCAGCAATGTTCTTAGGGTAGGCACCATCTCTCCAGTTGAAACATCAATGCAGCATGTCTGTAAGAGGAACATCTTCCATCACTGTAATGGCTAGATCCTCTCAGCTTGTATGATGAAGACAGAGATCACCATTTCCTGGGCATGGAAACCAGCAATTCCCACCTATCCTACCCAATTTCAAAATCAAACCAGTGTAGATTTGGTTAGCCAATGCTTTAAAGACTTTACAGTGTTCTTACATGGAAAAATTTAGCCTATTTATACTCACCTTCCATTAAGTTATATTTTTAATTACAAATTTTTTCCATGAAATAAGCACTTACCAGCTTTAAATTTTATATTTTTAAATACCAAAAATAACTCCTATATTTTGTATTATTCTTTGAAAAGAATGTTTTTTTTAAGATTTGATCATATTTTTCCCACAAGATTTTAGCAATTAATAAGTTTGGTTAAATTTTATTTACAAGATGGAATATACTTTTGACAAACATTGATAATCATAATAATTTTAGATTTAATCATCACGCTATCCTAAAACAGATACACATTGCATGATTTTATTTTACAGATTACTTTTAGATAAATGTTTGCTTGAGTTGGTTTTTTGAATCTAATGTCCCAACTCCTCACTGAAGAAACCCATAGGTCAAAACCGGTCTGGGGATGGGGACAATCCAAGATAAAAATGATTTGAATGCCTTCTCTTGTAGTAGCATTTATCATAAATAAATAAAAAAGCTTGTTTAGAGCTAAGTAGCATGCTCTTAATTTTACATATTTGTAAGTGCAAGCTATATATAAGTCATGTGACATCTGACTTTTTATTATTACTATTATTATTTTGCTGTTCAGGCTTTGGCTTAATTAAATGGCTAAGCCTACTAATATATGGAGTATCTGAATGAAGTTCAGGCCCATATGATTTTTTCAGTTGGAGAGCTGACTTTAAAGACATGTAGATGTCTAAAAGTTTCAGATCTTCTTCTAACAATTAACTTTTAGATAAATGCTTTGCTTGAGTTGGTTTTTTGAATCTAATGTCCCAACTCCTCATTGGAAAGACCCATATGTCGAAACTGGTCTGGGGATGGGGACAATCCAAGATAAAAATGATTTGAATGCCTTCTCTTGTAGTAGCATTTATCATAAATAAATAAAAAAAGCTTGTTTAGAGCTAATTAGCATGCTCTTAATTTTACATATTTGTAAGTGCAAGCTATATATAAGTCATGTGACATCTGACTTTTTATTATTACTATTATTTTAAAGTAAATTTAGACAAATTAGTAAATAATCAAGTAACAGGATGCTATATATGTATGATGGTAATACATATAATACACATATATACATACAATTTAAGCAAATTGAAATATAAATTGAGTTATAAATTAATTATATTTTAAATTATGTTTTACTTTTAAATAAATATTGCTGTAGTCTATATATAACAATTAGGCTACAGATGTTGATGCTCATATATATATATATATATATATATATATATTGTGACCTTCTGGTTTGGCACCAGAAATAATATTTGTGATTGTATGGTATTATATCAGTAACATCTGATATTATCTTCTTAAAAAAAAAATGAAATAACATGAAATTTTTAAAAAATTTTAGTAGAGACTTAAAATTATGCTTAAAAGTACTTATAGATGTAATTTGAAAATTATTAGATGTGTAGTATCTTACTTTAGGGTATAATTAATGATAGGATAAGGGGGTGGCTTCTCACAAAAGGAGTCAGTTCAGTTTAGGTTGATTATAATTGGTTTTATTTGTTTACAGAACAGTATTAAGACTTGTTTGAGTGATTCTCAGGTTCATTTGCTTTACATATTTTAATCTATAGTATAAACAGTGAAGCATATTTCACTCATCATCATTAAAATGGCCATTCAGTCATATCAGTTTAATACCTCCAGTACATTATTTGTAAATATTTATTTATGTCTGTATCATTATCCAACTTCATTTTTCATTCATAAGCTTCATGAAACCATCAAATATCACATCTCATACTCAAATATTTAATTTTACCATTACTAGTTTAAAAACCAGCTTAATTACTTTTTAAATAAATTTATGGATAGTGAATTATTAAAAAATATGCTGTAAAATATTTTATTTGTTAAAATAATTATGCTGTAAAATATTTTATTTGTTAAAATAATTATTCATTTTATTCTGTTACTTTAAGAATACAGAATATTTAATTCTTAGTTTCAATTTAATATTTAATATTTTATTTATTTAAAAGACAAAATAATTTTTTTTGTTTCTATTTTTTTCTCCAAGAAAGTTTCTTGCATAAATTAATTTTTAGTCTGTCTGGTAACCTTTGAACTTTCAAACGACTTTAGATTGGAAGAATAAATGCTGGGTAATTTTTTAGGGCTATAAAAAGGATTAAAGATAATTATACAGGGGACTACTAAAAAGACTACTACCAAAGAAGTAATCAGATTCTCTACTGATAGAACTTCAAAGTATTATTTAAGCAAAGCTTCATAGTGCAGTTTTATTAAAAGCCTATTCTTCCAAGAAAAAAAGCTAAGTTGAAAGTTTAAAGTACTAAAAAGTTTCGGGATAATGGTAGTGTAAACAACTTTCAAGGTACATTGATTTTTATTCTTAATTGACAATTTCAGAATTCTCAGTCATTATTTTAAATGCATGAGTGTATTTATATTATAACGTAATTTAAAATTAATTAGTAATATGAAGAATGGAATGGAAGCATGTAATTATATTTCAAAATCATTTTATTTAAATTTCATTCTGACTTGTGAAGAAGACAAGTATATTTATTTATTTGTCAAAATTATTATTCTTAAATTTTAACTACAATATTAAGGGAATAACTGCAGCTTGTACATACCTTTGTTATGCCAGAAAAATATGCAGACTCTTATTAAGTATCTCAAGAACTCTCTATAATAGATTTTGTGTTAATTATAAAAGAAGATTAAGAAAGATGCATAGGAATCATTTATTTTATTATCGTTTTATTAAAATAATTGCCTGACTATTTATAAGTTTTTTCTTGCCTATTAATATACAAATTAAAAAATTAAAATCTGTATTATCTGTATTATCTTGCCTATTAGAAAATAAGACTAAACGTATAATTCAACTAAGTATTTAATTATTTTTCCTAACTACCATGAGAAATGGTTTTAGAAAACGATTGAACTAAATATGACTTTTATTGCATTAATTGTCCTCTTGTTTGCACTGGAATTTCTTATACAGAATATTGCCAACCAGCCTGGGAAAGTTAAATAAATGTTATCAGTTCAAATAATTGTATACGTTTTCTAAATGGCTCTGAAAGAAAGAAAATAAACATGAAATAAATACTTAATACATTTTATGAATGAAATGTGAATTATTATCGCTTTTATATAACATTGATAGCAATTTCATTAGCTCAGCTAAAGAACATTGAATGTGCTATATTGGAGTCAAAATAATAATATTTGTTTTCCTGCAGGAGCATGTTGTTTTTGTCAATATTTATCTCTATGTGCTTATCATTATTATTATTATTCCAGACATGACCGAGGGATGTCATGTATAAACTGAAATAAACTTTTCGGTTTCAACCCAGAAGAAGAAAACAAAAGAATTTTATTTATTATTTAATTGTATTTAGTATGTAGATAGTTTAAGGGTTGTTTTATGATATTATTATTTTTATTATTATATTTAATATGTCTCCAAGATCATCTCCTAAATGTACAGTATTAATGAAATATTGTGCAAGGTATTTTTATTATTATTTCAGTATAAGCTTTATCATGTGCCTATATAAATGTACGTGCTTGGTAAAATGGACACGTCCATTCAAGGTTAAAAGGGATGAACAGTTATTTTAAAAGAGTTTCATTACATAAAATATATAGTATATCTTTGCATTTTTTTAAATAGATTAGAAAATCATTATTTTCAATAATTATTTAACCTGGAACATACAGCTTCATTATTTATCTAAGTTAAACTTTTCCTTTAGATTTGTGCTAATATAAATGCACTATAAAAAAATTATTTGGTCTTATATTGCTAACAGAAATTATTGCCTTGTTTCTCAACCATAGTTAATATATTTTAAGTTATGAATATTATATTAGATATGAAATGTTTACCCATTATTGCGTTTACAGTTGGTAATTAATATTTTTACAGTAGTTCTTTACTTACTGGGATTTGAATTGTCTGTATTATTATTATGCTCATATATGTGTGTATGTTATAAAAACTCAACTATAATAATGTGTAATTTGCAAGTAAAGATGATATATAATCAATCGGTTTCAGAGGATGAGGATGGACTGTTCAAATTTGAAAGATTAGAATGTGTTTAAGCAGGAATTTATTGTTCTTTATTATGTTTGGTAAGAAAAGTGTTTAGTGGCTATTTGTAGTAAAAGTTAATGATGTTTTATTGTGTCTTGTGGGATTGAGTAAATCCCTTTGTTATAGAAGTGTTTGCATATTTAATATGGTGTATTGCCTAATATATTTTATGGGATAGAGTAAATCCCTTTGTTATAAAAGTATTTGCATATTTGATATGGAGTATTGCCTAATATATTTGATGGGATAGAGTAAATCCGTTTGTTATAGAAGTATTTGATAGGAGTGGATTGAATCCTCCATTTGATATTTTACATTATGAATTAGGGTGTGTGAAGCCCAGTATTTTATCTCCCTGATGTTTTGGTGTTGAGATTTAGTCCCACCAGTTTATGTAGTCTCAGAAGTAGACTTGGGAGTTATTGTCATGTTAGTTATGAAATTAGAATTGTGAAAAATTTTTATCCCATATGCTTATAGAATGCTTTCATCTTACTCATAGCCATGTGCAAGCTAATTTAGTAATAAGAATAATAATAAAAGTAGAGTTGATTTCCTCATAAAAACAGCTGTGTTAGAATAGTGCTGAAGCTTGTTTGGTCCATTGCTATTGTCTGTATTATGATTTATTGACACATTCATAAGTAAACCGATTGAATTGAGTATTATTAATATTTATTGTATGTCACACGGCATAATGCAGACACAGATATAAAGTACTAATTTAATAGTTATAAAAAATCCATCATTAATGTATAACTTCAATCATTTTGCATTTATCATTTTAAATTTCATATCATCAGCTTCCATAGTGTTTAATCATGACTGGTATAAGCAATAAAAGAAGACAAATCATAATGAATTAATAGCATTATTCATTTCTGTTTTGCAAAGATAAACATAGTTAATTGATATAATTATTTCCATTTTGCAAAGTATAATTTAATCTTATTTTGTGTTGATTCTTAGGTTCAAACCCCCTTATTTTAGTTATTGTGCCTCTTAAAGTAAAAATGTCAAGATTTAGGTTTATTTTATAATGTAATTGAAATATTCAACCGATATGTTTGTTATAAACTTATTAGATTAATTGATATATTAAGAGTGGTATAAAGCATTTTAAAGTAAAAAGGCCAAGATTTAGATTTATTTTATAGTGTAATTGAAATATTTAACCGATGTGTTTGTTATAGACTTATTAGATTCATTAATAATTTAAGAGTGATATAAAAGACAAGATGTCAAATATAAAATAAATTCTGTAGTTTGTTGCCAGAAATATAAGGCTATATTGTTTTAGTTCCATATGTGTATCAGAAGGGACTGATAAATGAAAACTAATTTTGCAATAAAATATAAAGATTGTATTTTAGTGTATTCTTTAGGGTTGAAGATATAATGTGTGCCATAAGTCAATCAAAGTGACTTAATAGACTAAATGTATTAGATAAGAAGTTAGAAATTTATCTCGTAATTTCTGCTATTATGTAGTTTTTCAACCACTAATGTTAATGCATCCAAAATTCATATCTGTACAAATTGTAAAAGAAATTAAATGTTTATTTAACTATATTTTCTTATTTTGTGAATAAATATTTTATTATTTAAAATTGAATTTAGAAGTCTTCTTTGACATTCATTCGTTGTTTCATATTTCCACACATGCTCACACATTTATTTTATTTAATGTGATATAATTGTATTTTCATTTAATTATAATAAACCTCCAAATATAATGATATTGATTTCTTTGATCCAAACACTGTATGAGATGCCAATTATCTACTGATTGTCTTAAAAGGTTTTATTATTTAGTAATTGTTTAGATGATGAATTGAAATCAAAATGTGCTCGATTTCTTTCATTATCTAACTGCCATTATTTAGTTACGGTATTACTTAGTTTATATTATTGTTTTCATAATATTAAATAATAGTTATTGAGAGATAGAAATTTTATATTAAGCCATGCCATAATCAGATTCCCTGAGATCTTCAATAGTTAATTCAGATTAAATAATAAATTCAATTGACTAGATTAGATTAGTGTGTAATTAAAATTTTAATAATAATAGGTCTAGTTTAAGTTCAGATCCAACTAATTATACATTGTAGTTTCTGAAATATTATATTTTAGTTATTAGTTTAATTGTATAATATGGTAGAGGTTGTTCAATGCATGTGGATGATGGGAGGAGGTGAAGTATAGATTATAATTAGTTAATTTTAGCTGGTAGAACTTTACCAATTAAATTTTTGTGTAGTATAGAATGTAATAGATGTTTATTCCTATTAATTATAATATTTTCTCCCATATCTAATGTACATTGTACACCTCATACACCTCTGTATCCCTCAACTGAGTTAGTTTAAGGTGAAACTTTAATTAAGAGCCTCATAAGTAAATTTAGGATAAAGTTAGTTCAATAGTTTATTCTATGATCCATAGAATTGGGGCCCCGGGTATTTGTTAGTGATGGTGATCAGTGGTGAGGGGTTACAATATATATATGGTGAGGGGTTACAATATATATAAATATATATATATATATATATATATATATGATAAACAAAACTAGTTATAAATTTCATAACTTGCTTCTAACTTCCATTTTATGATCATTAGATGGAGCTTTATTAATAGCTCCTAACAAGATTTTGTTTACATAAACGCTGAGAGAGATAGAATTCAATATCTCTTTCATTGTCTCCACCTCCAGACCAGCTGGTCTTGAGCTAGTTGGCTCACATCAGTGAAGAGAAGGGAGACTAAAAACTACATCTAAATACTAACTCTAAAATCAGCATTTATTAAACAAATTTCTATCAGTTTGAAAGCATGAAATTTATCAGATACATAATGTCTTCAAATGCAACTCACTAGATAGCTATATAGGTCTGAAATCAGTTCAGTTTCACCATATAGTAAAAGCCTCTGCAATATATATATAAGGGTACATTTATGATAAACAAAACAAGTTTATAAATGCTGATTTTCGAATTAGTATTTAGATCTAGTTTCTAGTCTCCCTACCCTTCACTGATGTAAGCCAACTAGCTCAAAACCATCTGGTCTGGAGGTGGAGACAATGAAAGACATATTAAATTCTATCTCTCTTGGCATTTATGTAAACAAAAGCTTGTTAGGAGTTATTGGTAAAGCTCCATCTAGTGATTGTAAAATGCAAGCTAAAAGCAAGTTATGAAATTTATAACTTGTTTTGTTTATAATAAATGTACCCTTGAAGGTTTTTGCAATGATATATATTACAGAGGCTTTTACTATATGGTGAAACTGAACTGATTTCAGACCCATATAGCTATCTAGTTTGTTAAGCTGATTTTGAAGACATTACGTGTCTGATAAATTCCATGCTTCCAAAGTAATAGAAATGTGTTTGATAAATGCTGATTTTAGAGTTAGTATTTATATCTAGTTTCTAGTCTCCCTAAACTTCACTGATGTGAGCCAACTAGCTTGTAACCAGATGGTCTGGAGGTGGTGACAATGAAAGAGATATTGAATTCTATTTCTCTTAGCGTTTATGTAAACAAAAATTTGTTATGACCTATTGATAAAGCTCCATTTAGTGATCATGTATATATATATATGATCATACCTACATATTTTAGGGGTTTTAAATATGGTGCAGAGGGGACTGTAGGATCTAAATAGGTGAAACCAATATGACAGGAAAATATACTGTTTCAATATATATAATAAATGAGAAAAAGCTATAAAATAGATTACTGCATGGGTCAGAATAATTAACAAGATTGTGATGCCTATATAATTATTTTTATCTTAAACTTACAATGAGAAGGCTATATGTGAGCAGTTAAATGTATCTGGATACTAATTTAGCATACTCCTGATAAATATTTGAAATCAGATTATAATAAGTTGATTGTCATACTTTTAGTGAATTTTATACTTTGTGCAGGAGACAATCAAATTTGTTAATATACACTATAAATTGGCGCAATATGAAGATAAAATACAACCATTAAAACTAAGGTTCTAATTAAAATGTATATTAATGAAATTGCTAATTAAAGTTGTAATTATTCTTCAATGCGCTGTAAATATTTAAAGTTAAATAAAAAATAGTGGGGTTTTTTTATTTGTTTTGCATAAACAATTTCTTTCACATATTCTATTAAATAGAAATGTATTGATTACCCTTTGATATTTTATTAAGTTAATACATTTAACTGATTTTTTTATATAAAAAAATACAAATCTATAATACTTTATCCAAACTCTAATATTGAACTGTTCACATTAATGTACTACAGTTAGGTACATATATTTATTAAATTATAAAAATTAATTACCAAAATCAATTGATTTAAGTGATAAAGAAATTTAGCCTGCTTATGTAATTTTCAGTTAAAGATCTTAGATTCCATTAGCGCCAGATCTTATTATTTATATCTTAGCATTCTAATCCACTTTAAACACTATAATTTTTATTATTAATATTTAACTTCGGGGGGGGGGGTATTTATATTGTCATGTAAATAATAAAAATATGTGTTATATTTTTAAAGTGTATGTGCATATATACATATTTAAAAAGAACGATAACAGGCATATTGGTTTGGTTTTTAAATTAAAAAATATATTTAGGAATTTGATACATTTCATTACATAAAAATGACTTTCCTAATAAGTATCGATTTAGTCAAAATATTTGGAAATATGTTTAGTTCATGATTTTATTTTCTGAAATTTAAAATATGTTTGATATTAATTGCAAAGAAATCAAGTCTATACCACATGACCTAATTTAACAAACTTGTATTACAAATTCTATCTAATGAGCTTTCCAATATTAACAAGTTTTACTGAATATCCCCAATTCTAGATCGGTTTCTGTTTCTGGCTTCTTCAGTGAGGTGCTAGGAAATTCAAGCATTTGATATTTTTATCACTATAAGTACAAACAATAAAATTCATAGTTGTTACGATAATTTAATAGAAAAAATTTTGAAGAGTTTTTTGATATTGTGTCGCTGAAATTAAAAATTTATGTTGAAATACCAATAAAAGTTTATTACATTACATTATTTAAGAGGAACTATTTTTTACTATTTATATATTTTCTTGTATATGTTCTCTTTCAACATTTTGATTCATTAACTGTCTTTTTAGGACTATAACATTATTTTAAAGGTTCCTCATAAATATATTATGTTATTCAAATAAGATATATTTTATATTGTATAGTTAAGCTTTTTAAAATTACTTAAAATATGAGACAAATTATTTATATAGATATAAATTTCAAAAATTATAAACATAAAACGTAAGATTAACAATTGTGAGGAAGTCTAGCATTCAGTCTAACTAATTTAAAAGATATTAAATTAAACAAAAAATATTTTTAACAAATATTGTAAAATTGATCAGACTTATATAAAAATATCAGTAATATTTGGCTATTCAATAAAATTATAGTTTTAAAAAACAATTACAAGCCGTTTCTTTTGAAGTTAGCATATCTTTTTCATGAAATTTTGGGATTTTAAATATAGCTTTTTTTTCCCAGTCATTCACTCAATGTTTCTTTCACAAATGATAATATTATTTCAGATTTTATAGTATATTCTTAAAATCCTAAAGCAAAATTTTTGTTTAGCATTTATTTCTTTAATTTTGTAATTAAATTATAAATAGTGTATGTTTTACAAGATATTATTATGTTAATATAGTTACAACATTATGATAACAGCATGGACCAGCCATGATAAATGTCTACCGTAGTCTTAAATTGCTGCGCATTGTATTAGTTGTGACTACGTAAAAATGTTCCGTTTTGGAAAAGACTTGAAAGTAATTCGTTTTGGTGTGTGAATATATAAAACTGTTTGCCAGGTTATTCTAGAATTATCCAAACATAGTCACCCAGAAAATATATTGAACGAACATTGGTTGAATAAGAGATTTTGTATTTTGTCGTTATGTTTTTGGACCTAAATATTTTATTAAATGTTTGTTACATTTAAACTGTTTAAAGCAATTATTAATAAAGTTAAAACCGAATAGTAAATTTACATTAAACCATTAAGCATCACATTTCCTATACTAGCACATTAATTGTTAATAAACAGAGCAAAACTCTCCATACAGTATTGCCACCTGTGCTAAACAGAGTAATCAATGGATGCCAGAAGGCTTGTGCATAAAATCCCTATCTAATGCCTACTCATCCAATATCCCCAGACTAGTTTCTGGCTTGTGGCCTTCATCAGTGAGGAGCTTTGTTTAGCACAGGTGGCAATACTGTATGGAGAGTTTTGCTCTGTTTATTAAATTTACATTGTTAATAAAAAAATTATGATAATTATTTTGCAGCCTCCTGTAAAAAGCTTAAGCTTTCTGACAGAGTAAAATTTATTACTGAAGCCAAGTCTGTTTGGTGGTCAGGAGAGAGCAGTCAAATGGCTTGTTCTGGTAAATATAAAGCAGTCTCTGGAGATTCAATTCGAAATTGTACTTTTCACGGCGAATGGACTGGAAAGCCTTTAGAATGCAAAGGTATGTTTTTTTTTTTTAATAAATTTAATAAACATTATTTTTGAATAACAATACATGTATTGCTTTTTCAATTATATATATATATGGATATATGTGTTCTCTCTTTATCTCTTTCTCTCTATATATATTGTACATATACATACAGTATTCAATTATTTAAAAAAAAAAAAAATTTTTTTTTATTCTTTTATATATACAGAGATTTATATGTATAGTTCTATTATTATGAATAAGCAGTTCTTTTTATGATTTATTATATAATATTATTTTATTAAATAATATGTGTTAAATTTATTTAACTTTCATTTTGTTAAAATAGAATAAATCAGAAAAGTGTGAAATAAAATTGTTATATTGGAGATAAAAAATTGTACACGTGTGAAACAATGAATAGATCGGTACAAACACAAAGATGCTTTTACACTTATTTCTGATGGCTATAGATTCCAGCTTTTTGTTATCTGTATCTTAAAATTATTTTTACAAAAGAGGTGCTTTGATGTAGATGATAGCGATCAATTTTAAGTCAAACTGGTGAAGCTTTGATTTTTTTTTAAGATAAAGATTTCCAGATGTTTTTTCGCGATATAAACGATTAAAACAATTTTTTTTTTTGGGCAGTTAATCATAAATTTTTTTAAGAGTCAGTAATAAATTTCTTTAGAGAGATGATCAGTTAAATTATGATTATTATTTTGAGACTCAACTCAATTGGTCCTTCCTTGTTATAATTCTTAAGCAGAAATGTAAGCTCGAATTTTTTTTTTTTTAAAAGAGAGTGAACGCTTTAATTCTTTTTACTCACTCTTTGAAAGTTGAAAAAAAAAAAAAAAAGCAAATGAAATGTGCGTTTATATAAAGCAATTTTCAAGCAATATTAAAGAATAGGAGAGAAATGGAACAAGATTGAATTTATTATAAGTTAGTAATAATTATAAAAATGATATTAACATATTTGGTTTTGCAAAATACAATGCCTCTGCATTGCTAAACCATTTTTCTGCTTCCTGATTAATACAGAAGGAGTCAAAACCGCTGATCTGTCTATGAAATCATGTATCCAGAAATAACCAACAAAAAAATGATAAATTTTGAAGCCAACCACGCAAGCTATATGGAATGCTTTGTTCCTAGTTCCTGTCTTATTAAAAGCTCACTGCCTTCAAACCAATGGAGAAGGGGAAATAGGAGAAAAAGAAGATTTAAAACAGCTATGTAGAACCAAGTTTGAAGCCATAAATCAAATTTTTGTTGATTTACCTCAATCATCTAAAGTGTCAACAGCAATTATTTTTTTTAGAGAAGAGAAACAAGCAAATCCACCGGTACCTACTTATTCAAAGTACTTATAATAACTTTTTTTTTTTATTAAATGGTAGAAGGAAGCCAATCAACAGCGAATAATAATGGACTTAAGAAAAAAAAACAAGCAAAGTCAATTGATTCAGCATTATCTTAAAAGTATCTGCAATAACTTTCTTTTTTTTTTTTTTTGTTGGTGAGCAAAGAAATGCAGTCTAAAATTCAAATTCAGGACATTAATAAGAAGTAAAAAGTAGACGGGTAAATATGAACTTTCTTTAACCGATTTTATTCTTTTGCTTATTAAAAGTAAACCTTAATTTACTGGTCAAAGCAATTTTCTTTTTTGATACAGAAACATTAAAGACTTATTTATCTATAGTTATTTGCAATATCTCACAACATAGCACAAACATAGTTTAAATCTTTAAACTTAAATTTTTCATTATTTTTTTTTATTATATATTGTAATGTTGAAATGTTTTTTTTTTATTTTATTAATTGTTCTTCAGATGTTAATGATAATGAGCAACCTATAGATATATGCATTTATAATGTTTTTTATTTTTATTTTATCTTGTTGCATATTAAAAGTTAATATATGTATTTTATTTTCTTTCGCTATAAGGTTGCAAAAGAAAAAGATATTTTTATATATGTAATTTTTGGGTATACATTTTAAACATATATGTTAACATTACCGAATGCGTGAATGTGTAACTGCTTACCCAAACACATCAAAGAATAGGTTATATATGATTAGTTTAAAATAGTAAATTAAAAAGTAGGGCATTACATTTGAATGGAAATGAAATGACATATACAAGTTACACCTGAAATTTATTTTATGATATGATAAGTAAGAAAAGTCTTAAATAAGCATATATAGAATATGTATTTTTTTAATATTGAGTTAAAACAGCTTATTTTGAGATATCAAGAAAAGTGACAAACCTATATATTAAGTTTATTTGCTTATACTTATATCAATTTTATATTAATAAACCATTTATTTAATTGTCGATTTGACTTTAAAGAAGGAAAGAAAGAGTAGTAGTGTTAATAAAATATAATTATATATCTTAATTGGTTTCCGAGTTATTATTAAGAATATTGTGTTTTTTGTTTTTTTTTTGTCTTAATTCTATCATTTTAATTCATTATCATTGCTCGCAGTTATTAAGTATTACCATTCATATATATTGAGCAATCACTTGCAAATATTAAGCGTCCGCAAAATAATAGGTAAACTAGAATGTTGATATTTAAGTATTTAAGGATTATGCTTGAGAATAAACAAATTTTGATAATTATAGTTCAACATAGAAAGCTAAAATTGTGTTGTGTCCATGAATTTAGATCATCCTCATCAAAGATGGATATCATGTTATTAGTTAAAAGTGTTTCAAATAATACTATATAAAAGTTATGATCGCCATCAATCATCATTAATAAATTATAATCATTAAACTTAATGTTTAGCGTAATGAATATGTTTTAGTAAATAGGGGTTTATAGAAAATTGAATATTATGCGAAGATATTCATGATGATCAATCATCACCATTAGTATTATTAAATCCCAGTATGAAATATGATAATTTTAATAGAAGCCTATAAGTTTATAAAGATGAATTTATTGTTGTGAGTTTATTGATAAGCCATGGCTGGTATCATCATCACTATTATAATCATTATTATGACATTACTATTATTATCATTATTATGATATTATTATCATCATCATCATTATTACCTTTATTGTGATAAATAATTTATTTAAATGGCCATCAATATCAATAATGGTCTTCACATGCTTGTTTGGAAGCCATTAATAGGATTATACATGTCTGTTCATCAATATACGCTAATGAGCTAGCAATGTCTATAAGAATCTTTGATCTATGGTATAAACTTTGGTAATATTGGGATCGTGTAATTTTATCAATATAGATAAAATGTAAGAAGGTCATTTTTGTTCAATAGTCATCCAAGTCATGTGTGGTAAATATATGTTGAATGAGTTTGAACTCAAGTACACTATAAATAGATACTTATCTAGATTGAAAACAATCTAGTGGCGCTCATGGGAAAACACATGTACTTAGCTAAACTGAATAAAGAGTGATATCATCCCTTTCCAACTTCATAATATTAGTTTTATAAAATACATTTTTTTTTATAAGTTGTCATGAATAGCACCAGTGTGTGCATATGACCATGAATGGTCTTATATATTTGGAAAGAAGGATAGAAGGATTCTCTGTTAGAAGAATCTAGTATTGGAGATAAGCATAAGGCACTCCAGAAATCTCACAGTGGGTACTTTTGTTCAGTTGCTATGTTTAATATTATTTTTATTAGATGACAATGTCCAGTATGTTTTATTGTTCGGATGACTGCCCCAATATATAAATAAATACCAAGAATCTTTAATGCTGATATTTTCTTTGTCTATGCTATGATGAATTGATATAGTTACAAATTATAGTTACAAATACATATCTTTTATATTAATTTAATAATTACAAATAAATATTGATATTAATTGATAAATATTGTTACAAATGGCAATTGATTTATTTAAATTGTTACAATATATATATATGTGTCTGTGTGTGCAAGCAATCAGATACAATTATTAATAGTTATCTGAATATGTCCTTTACAAGTGGCCTTGTGAAATTGACTTTGAATTGACTTTACATTTTTTAGGTAAATGTTGAATTATTTCAAAACTATATTTTTTAAGCTTTTTTTTTTTAAACAATAACAGAGAATAATTTTGACTGCGGTTATCTGATAAATATTATATGATTATTTTCTTTTTATTACTTTTGGAAGATGTAAAGAAAAAAAAATTATTTTAAAACAAAACCTAATGACAATATTGTATTAGAATGTTGTTTCTCTGAATAGATTTTTATATCGTGAGCAAATTATATAGAGTAATATTTTTTATATGTTGTTGTGTTCTGGTAAATATTTACCTTAGATAAAAAATAATCTTTAAAATATGTGTTTTCCTTATAATTATGTTTACCATTTGAGATGTTCTTTGAAGAATGACATTTTGGGTTAGCATTGTGAGAAGTTGATAGAATCATTGACAACATGGTTTTTTTTTGGTACTTTAGTTTGCTTTATGTTTAATGGTAATTCAATGATATCTACAAATTAAGGTTAATATTAATACTTCTTTATACTTTGGAGAAAATATTTTAAAAATTTTAATATAATTTATAATACGTTTTGGATGTTGAGTAGGTTTGTCAAAGGCAACTTTTATACTCCATATAAAATTGGAATACTATAAAATGTAATTGTTACTATATTCTCTCGCGAATTTTTTTCTAATTTATTCCACTAGCTCTGATTCACAATCCTTCTTTGCTACATCATTTTTTCTCTCTACCTGTCTTTTATATTTTTGATTTTATACTTTTTGTCTAATCCAGATTAGCATTTCAGTTATACAGTGTTGCCATCATTTTATTACATTCAAATTTCATTTTAGTACGACGTCCTTTTGCAATGATATTAGTGATATTTATTTATTTTCCACTCATGTATTTTATTTTCAGTTCTTTTTTTTTTTTTACGTTTTGTTATAAATTTCTTTAATCCTTACTATTGTTTAAAGTTTTGTTTTTATTCCTCTATTAAGTATCCATGTATATTATTAGTGATTATGTAATATTTGAAAACGAGTACGTTTGTGATTATGAAGAGAAAAAACACATTTATTAAATTATTTACACCCATAATCATACTTCCTTTTAGTATTTAGTTATTTTTATCAAGAATATTCTTCACAGTTTTAATTTTGCCATTGATTTAATTTTTGAGTATATATATTATACCTTAACAACTGCTCATTTGTTAATTCAAATACTTTTTCTATACAAATCCATTAATTTATATGATTTTAATTTTTTTTTTTAAAAAGTCTACTTTTTTTTTTACTCTTCGTTCACGGAACTTTAAACATTTCCTGAAATTATTTACTTATTATTAACATAAATAATCTAGAACATATTCAAATGGCTATGTTATCTTGTAATATTTCCCCATTTTATATATGTTTTGATTCACAAATATTCTATCGAAATGTTAAAAATGTATTATGAAAATTAATCTTGTCACTATAATATACCAAGACGTATCTCTTGATTCTTTAGTTTTTGCAATATAATATAAGCAAAAGTAGATTTCTGCTCTAGTATAGTAAGTTTAAATAATTAATGTTTACCAAATGATAGAGTAATTAAATTTTCATTAACAGACAATTTCTGGCTTTTGAGATAAATTATTTTCTAAAAATCCCTAAATGATATGCCAAAATAAGATTTTCTATTATACTGATCTAATGGGTCAGAGTGCTCAAAGACATTATGTGTGAAAAAAATTCGCCTGTCACATGGAACTGAAACAAGCAATGGTATTGAGGGGGACAGCAATGACAATTTGGTTAATAAGAGTCGCAATATATATTAGAATTCTAATATAAATTGCAAAATATTTGAGGCATATTAAATTGAGTTCAACTTTATAAATGGGACTGCTTGTGTTCCCATTGACAAAAATGTGAAGATGAATTCCAAATGTATATTTTATTACAAAAGTAATCTTCTTATAATGGTATTAAATAGCTGCATCGTTAGACTATATAAGGCAAGTATTTCATTAATAATAACATCTACTATGCAAACTTTCACATTAGTATACAGCATTTTCGCATTTTTCATTTTCTGCTAAATGTGTTCAGCGATAACTTAATTGGGTCTTAAACAAATAAATTAAATATAATGAGTTATATGAGAAAAATAATTAGTTTAACACCAATCAGATGATTTGCAAACTTGTATTGTGAAAGCCGTTGAAGTATTAATGTTTTAAAATATTTAGAATGAGGCAAATGGTTTGAAGGCCTCTGAAGATTATCAGTATATCATCAAAATGAGAAATGAAAAAATCTTCAAAGCATTATTCAATTTTATTAATCAAAAGAGCTATACAAATTTTAAATAACAAAGGTGCAGATAGCGAGCCCTGTGAAATTTGCCGATGCTGTGAGTAAACCCACATAATTCTTTAATTTGGTTGATCTATCTTCTGATAAGATATTTTGGATAAAGTTTATCAGATAACTATGTTTTGGCAAAAGTTTGTGTAATGCTGTAAATATATATTTTCATTTGATTCGATCAAAAGCAGCTTTAAAGTTGATTTGACATCCTATATTATCTTTAACTTTGTTCTTCTTGGCAAATAAGATTGATATTTATACAAAAGGAATAACCTGAGTCGCAAGGCTACCTTTTACTAATAAGCCAAGTAGATAGTTTTAGCAGAATAAGTTTTTAAAGTTATTCTTGGACATTTTTTATCAATATCCTCAGATATAATTAAAAGCAAGTTATGACTGAGATGAATACTAAATTTTAATTTTTTTTCCAAGACAAAATACTACATTGGTAGAAAGGATGGGATATTAAGATTAGTGAGCAGAGATGATTGTAGAACTTATGTAAAATGGGAACAATAAAGTAATTAAGCTAATCATTAGACATTGTCTAAATTAAAATCTGGGCTAAAAATATATATGTTTCAAGATGTATAATTTATTCATATATGTGTTGCTTTTTAGTACAGTTTTTTTTGAGAAAGTTGTATATGTAATAAATGATAGATTGATATTGTCAATTTTGCTGCCCGAAGAGACTGACATCTTTTGTTAAATTGGGAATTGAAAGGTATGGAACAGGTATATTTTACATAGTTTACAGTGGTCCATATTATCTTTACACGATGTGGTATTTTTTCTTAGCTTCAGCATTATTGCATGTCAACTTACTTGCTTCATTTTTCAAATTATAGATTAAACATTTAACATTGTTCATTTGCAGATAGTGTGGATAGTTTTATCAATATCTTTAATACCTTGTTTTATGAGTTTATTTGATCGATAGTTCATTAATTGATTACAGCAGATTGTTCAAAAAAATTTTGAAGACCAACTATGTTTCAACAGGAGATAATTTCTGCAGCTGATAATAGTAACGATTTCCAATATTATATTAGAAAAGTCATCTGGAACTAATTTAAAATCTATGAAAACGGCACAACGGTATGTTACGCTGTTGTACAAGATCAAGGCATTTTAATGTGTTTTCATTCTTATTTATTAATATGTAAATGTTTATAAAAAGAAAGAAAGAGAAGAAACACCAATTGTTGACTATATTTTTTTAAGTTTATAAATGGGTCAATTAATAATGAAAGTTATATGATGAAGATTTTATAAATATATGTAAGTAAACTGTGAAATACTTGAATAAAATATTTTAATAACATTGTTTTTTTTTTTAATTTCCTAAATATCATGATATGGAAAGACTTCTGTATAAGATCATTCCCTGGACCAAAGTGAATTAAAAACATGATTTCTTATAAAGTTATTTTTATCATAATCTCATAAAATTGGAGCATGAGTATGTTGCAATTAAGCAGTTAAATATATCTTGAATATTAGTTTACCACATTCTAAACATAAATATTTTATACAGAATTGAATAAGTAGATCACCATTTTTTTAGTGTGATAATGTGGTTTATGCTTATAACAATCCCATCTTTTATTATACAATATAATTTATTATAGCAATAGCTATGTTAAAAAAATGTACATTCATTAAATGTTCAAATGTTCAATGTGTTTTATTATATAAATGAACTGTGTAATATAAATTTATAATTACTCCAACACAGTTCTATATTAAAACTAAAATGTGCAAGGGTTATTATTGCAAAATATAAAGAAGTTCTTTTCGATTCTTGAATTAAATATAATTTTATTGATAAATTTGGTTATTATTGCCTGAGAACTTATTTGTGTATATAAAAAAACACAAAATGCTAAATCATTCTAAATTCAATTCTTAATGTTGAAGTCTTTCACAACGTAAGTTTCCAAATATTCTATAAAGGAAGATAAATTAATGAAATTATAAAATTTATACACCAGTTAATACAATAATAACCAATTCATTTACCAAATAAATAAATTTGGGTAAATTAAATTCAGTAATCTTGAAATCCATATGAGCTATATGATATTACAAATAATATATTCTAATCTACTTTTAAAATTACAACTTTTATTAATTGTATAATTTAACTTTGAAAAAAAAATCAACTATTTAATTAATAAAATAAGTTTTAAAATAATAATAAAAACGATGTTAAGATTTCTTTTATTATTAGGGTTATCACTATTTCTTTCAAAAATCACGTTGAATGGTATGTGACTTTTTTTATTAGCTCAAATTTAAAAATATTTTTTTTTATTATTATTATAAAATAACTTTTGTAATCAACAATAAAAATTATGGAAGTTTTATTTTTATGATTTTAACTTTCTCAAGTTAAAAATAGTTATAGTTTTTTTTTTTTTTATCATTGTGTAGTCAATCAAAAAATATTTGATCTTAAAATGCTTTAAAAGATTAAAAATTTTGACTTTGGATCGTATGTTGTTCTAAAGAAATTTTTTTTTGGTGAGTGATAAATATTTATTACTATATTACAATGTTACAATTAGACAAAATTTTCTTTTATAAGCTAATAAAAATGTTTTTAAAATTGAAAATTGTTGACCATCACAATATTTTAATTCTTAGGTTTTTTAACGTTATATAACAATTTTATTTATGCCAATAATAAATTTATATTGCATAGTTATAATTTTTGAAGCTTTGTAAAACGAAAAAAATATGTATATAAATATAAATGTCCTGAATTATAAAATTCTTAATAAAGAAGATTTATGGAACATATTACCAAGTAGTCTATTGTAGCAATATTAAGATAATCTGTCCTATTTGTAGCTATGAGAAAACTGTCTTCCAGATTAAATATTTTTTTTAAAAAATAAGCTTACAAAAACATTGAAAACAGAAATTGTAAAATTATTTTCTATAAAAATGAAAACTTCTGTAATATTTTGCTATGCCATAAAAGTACAAGCATATTTTTCTTTGACAATACTTTTTTTAAAACTTTTATATCCTTCAATTCTCCACTATCTACGGCTTACCCAAGTGATAATGATATATCAGAAAACCAATAAATATCACATGGCAATGTATAGATTGTTTTGCCTGTTTTGATATATCAAAAACTAAACTATATCCCTAAAGGTCAGGTAAAGACTATATTATTAGCTTTTATTTATTTAATTTCTCATTTAAATTATATTATTTTGTTTTGTCAAGTATTGATGTAACTAAAAAGTGCATTATGGTAATTATATGGATTTACTATGATAAAAATAAATTTATCTATCAAAGTTTTTGATCACTTAAGTGGTTGTTTTTGGTTTTCACTATATAAAAATGTCTTGTTTTGTGAGGAACTTACGTATAATATTTTTCTGTATAAAAATGAAACTTTTATCATATTAGTCTACAATTTATTCAAAAGCACATTGAATAAATATGTCTTGCATAAGCGTTCGGTGTTTTGCCATTTTGTATTTGTTGCATCGAAATATATTTTTTATTGACTGTTACTGTTTAGCTTATCGATGTATCAGTGTATCAATAAAGATAAAAACAAATATTAAATTTGAATTGTTAACATTAAATATCTTAATATTTATCTCATAAATATTGACTTAATTGCAGCCGTGTGTGCAAATCTTACACTCCCTGATAACGCACAATTTGATAATCCTGCAAAATCTGTTTGGTGGGAAGAAGATGGCCGTAAAATGTCTTGTAGTGGTAAATATAAAAAATTTTCAGGAGATTCATATCGAGAATGTACTTCCAATGGTGAATGGAGTGGACAGCCTTTACAATGCAAAAGTAAGTTTTTTGATAAATTTAATAAAAATATTTTTTATATAATTATATACTTACTGATTTTTCTAATATATATATGTGTGTGTGCGTGTGTGGTATAAATAATCAGATAACAAAATTATTATTTATTGGAATACTATTTTTAACTTAAATATAGTATTTATAAGTGATTTTGAATTTATTACGTAATTTTGGCAAAATAATCTAATAATAGAGGACGGTGTTGTCTCTCTTCAAAAATATATTTTTAAATTTTTTTAAAAATAATAAGTTGGAGAGATTATTTTACTTTGACTTACTTATTACCATTTTATTTCAATATAAGTATAATATATAGAATTAAGCTTGATGTAATTAGAGGGGATTTGAACACAGAATCCCTTCAGTCATTCACTCCACGTGTATGGATTGTATAAGATGGGATGAATGACTAAAGAGAGCTTGAAAGTCAGCGTTCAAATTTCTTCTAATTATTATGATTTTAAAAATATATAAACATTTTATTTCAGAAGAATAAGTGGCAATTTTGTTATATAATATAACCGGTTTTTGAATTTTATCTGAGAAAATTATAGATAGATAGATAGATAGATAGATAGATAGATAGATAGATAGATAGATAGATAGATAGATAGATAGATAGATAGATAGATAGATAGATAGATAGATAGATAGATAGATAGATAGATAGATAGATAGATAGATAGATAGATAGATAGATAGATAGATAGATAGATGGATGGATGGATGGATGGATGGATGGATGGATGGATGGATGGATGGATGGATGGATGGATGGATGGATGGATGGATGGATGGATGGATGGATGGATGGATGGATGGATGGATGGATGGATGGATGGATGGATGGATGGATGGATGGATGGATGGATGGATGGATGGATGGATGGATGGATGGATGGATGGATGGATGGATGGATGGATGGATGGATGGATGGATAGACAGAGGTAGGTAGGTAGGTAGGTAGGTAGATAGATAGATAGATAGATAGATAGATAGATAGATAGACAGACAGACAGACAGACAGACAGACAGACAGACAGACAGACAGACAGATAGATAGATAGATAGATAGATAGATAGATAGATAGATAGATAGATAGATAGATAGATAGATAGATAGATAGATAGATAGATAGATAGATAGATAGATAGATAGATAGATAGATAGATAGATATATGAACTAACTAAAGGAGAAATAAAAACACAGAATTACTTCTCTATAAAACTGCTTTAATATTTCAACCAACAGACTGGTTTTCATCAGAAAGCAGAGCAAAATGGCTATTTCCAGAATTTAAGCATTGAAATATTACAGACTATTACGTATCAGATAACAAAACTAATTCCTATAGGCTAAAAATCTTTAAAAAACTTTGTATAAAATAACATATATATACAAAACTTTGTATAAAAAATACAGAAAAACAATTCTTTCACAAAAAACTTATTTTAAAAAACTAAAACCATACATATATTAAAATATATCAAAAAACAATAAAAATATACCATTATATATGTACACACCCGAAAAATTATATATATATATATATATATTGTAACCTTCTGGATAGGCACCAGAAATATTGTTTGTAATTATATAGCACTGTATCAGTAACAGCTGATTGCATCTTACTAAAAAAAATGAAATAACCTGAAATTTTAAATTTTTTATATTAATAACCTAAAAATATATTTAAAAGCACTTACAGATATAATTTGGAGGTTTGCAGATATTTAATGTTTTTCTTTAGTGAATAATTAATGTTAGAAAGTGGATAGTGGCTTCTCACGGAAATTGTCAGGTTAGTTTAAGTTAATCCAAGTTTGTTTTATTTGTCTCCAGAACAATATTGATATTTGTTTAGGTAATTCTCTGTTTTATTTGCTTTAATATTTCAATCCATAGTGTAAATAGTGCAATATGTTTCACTCATCATCCTAGAAAATTTCATTTTAGTCAGATTGGTTTAGTACCTCTAGTATAGCATTTAGGATGTGCATATATGCTTGTGCCATCTTTCAACTTCATTTTCCATTCATGTATTTCATTAAACTACCAAATATCATGTTTCATAGCAAAATATTTGATGTACTAATCCATAGCTTGAATAACCAACTTAAACACAATTTAAATGAATTAATAGATCATTGGACCAGTGGATTATCAAAAAGACAAATACACTGTGAAATATTTTATTTGCTAAAATAATTATTATTTATTTTATGTTGTTACTTTAGAAAAACAGTATATTTTATTCTTGGTTCAATTTAATATTTTTTTCAAGACAAAATATTTTTTTTCTTTTTTTTTTTTTCAAGAAAGAATTTTTGCATATTTTTTAACTAATTAGCCAGTATAATGGGAGGACTAATCTTTGAACTTTTGATTGATCTTGGATTGGTGGAAGAACATATGCTCATAGTCTGATATAAAAAAGGGAATACTTTTAGAGGTCAGCGCGACTGCCTTGCACTAGCAGGCAGTTGCCCGGGTTGCGGGTTCGCATCCTGGCCGATACTATGACACTTAAAAAAAAAAAAGTTTGGCTTTCCTTTGCTTTGTTTTCTGATTTCAACAATTCTCTTTCAATAAAAAGATTGTATTTATTAGTGCAATTTTGTTTCTACAAATTAGTTCTTCCAAGGTCCAAGCTTAAAGTTAAAACTACTATTAATTTTCTGGATGGAAATAGCCCAGAAATTCTATTGGAAAAAAATAAGAGGAAATATGCAGGCATAAATCACATTGAGAATAAGGTATATCTCCCTACTTCTAATTGACTTATTTAAATTCTTAAATCATCATTTGAAATGTGTATGCATGCCTATATTATAATTTGTCTTGCTTAACTTTAATTTCTAATATTAAGGAAGTAATTGAAATGTGTGTTTATATGCCAAATCTACTTTATCTAAACTTTATCACTAATGTTAAAAAAGTAATTGAAACATGTGCCTACATTATATGTTTGATTTACATAGATTTAATCTCTAACATTAGGGAAATAACTGGAATGTGTGAATGTTATTATTATGCTAGAAAATTTTTGCTCAACTTTTTCATAAAACATTTCAGAGCCTTTTTGTTGATAATTTATGCTAGCTATGATGTAATAAAAATTAAATGGAAGGATGTGTGCAGATAACTTATTCTAACATTTTTTATTATTATTATTATGGATAAAATATATACGTAAAGTATAAATATACATGTTATTACCTAACCATTTTGTATCTGAAAATGAGAAACAAAAGTGCTTGACATTCAATTAATGAATTATTAATGTAGCTCTAAATGTGCTAATAAATGAATGGGTAGAAGAGCATAAAACTGGATATGAATTCCTTTTATTTTATTATTCTCCTCATTTGCATTTGAATTTTTTTTTATTGAAGTATGTTATCAACAAACTTACACGAATTTAAATGGATTTTATAAACTGAGTATTTATTTGCCTGATGAATGACTTTTGAAAATTTGAAACAAATGCTTAAACATGTTTAATGAATTAAATAATAAATTATTGTTCAACTTATGCTGTATTAGATGTTTATTACCATGATGAAGATTTCCATGTGTTATTTTGCTCCTGGTTTCGTTAGCTATTGCCAAGAAATTTGAAATGCTATCCAATTGGATCTAATTAATATTGATTATCTCCTTGGAGGAAATTATGTGTATCCATATTTATAATTATATAAATGATCATCATCATTTCATACATGACTAAGGTATGTCCTCTACAGACTGCAAATGAACTTTTTGTCCCAGCTAAAATAAAAAAACTCTAATGATTATTATTATTATTGTTAGCATTTGATAGATAGGTAGATTGATTTTTTTGGCTTAAGATTTTTTATTATTATCTGACTATTATTTTTCTCTTCAAGTACGTCTTGCAAAAGTATAATATGGAAAAATATTATACTAGGTAATTAGTGGTTATTTTAGTATAATTTTATTATGCGCTTATATTTCTATAAGTGTGTGCTAGCAATAAAAATATCCATATCCTATTTATTAGTTTGAAGAGGTAGTAACATAAAATTTATTGTTTATCTTTGCATTATTAAGACGTTATGAGATTTACTTTTTAATGAGTATTTTACTCCAAATTTAAAGATTTATTGTTTATCCCAAACCAAACTTTTGTTTCAATTTATGGGCTAATGCCAAATACACCAAAGAGTTATTTTGTCTTGTTTATTTAGTAATAATTATTATATTTCGAAGTTAAAATATTATACTTCATTGGAAATAAAAGATTTATTCATTATTTCTTTTATGATTTATTAATTAATGGTGTTACAGTATTTCTTTATTAAATGTGATTTGAAATTGTTTATGCATTGTTATGTTTATATATCTGTCTGTTATCTAATCCAATTATATAATATTTGAATTGAAAGTAGAAATAATTTGGTTTATTAGGGATTTATTTAAGAGTGAATTTATTATTTTTTATTATGCTTAGATTGAAATGTATTTAGTGGCTATGCAAAACAAAATTGGTTATGTTATATATTATATTTTCAGGGATTGAGAAAGCTCTCCCTTAGTTTTCTTTACTCTTCTTGATATTGTTTTTACCATTTTATTAAAGAAAATATTTTTAACAAATTAGACAACCCTCAAATAACCTTCATAAAATTTATCTTTTCGAAACAAATCTATCTTATTAGAATTATTTAATCTCTTATTTCTATAATAATAATTTCTTAAAGCATCTACTTTATAAGATATAGATTGATAGGTATCATGTTTTATTATAGATCATAATTCCTTATTCTTAACATAGTGACTACATATTAAACAATAATTATTTAGAATTCTAATCGCCAATAAATCTAAAAATTTTGATTTAACACAATCTAATCTCCCTTCTATAACATAATTTATAGAATCCAAACAAGTAAACTCATTTACCAAATCTTTTAATTTATTATTTTCAACTACAAACAATAATCACCAACATATCTAACAAATAACATTAAATATATACAATTCCTCTTAATAATGATTACCTCCTTCATATAATTAATATAAACTGAAGAAATTAAAGAGAAATAATGTAACCTAATGTCATCTCCTCTCTAATCTTATAAAGACTACCATTATCCTTCAATAATAAAAACAATTCTTCAATAACTTTAATCTTTTTCTTGACAAGATTCCATAGACAGCAACATAGACATAAGAATGTTACTACGCTTAATCTATTAACAGATTGATGCATTTTCTTAATATTCAAACTACCAAATATCCAATTACTTTCCATTTTAAAGTTATTAATCTTATCAAAAACCTCTAAACAAGAAGAAACTGTATAATGATCTACTTTAACAAATTGTTTTAAAAAATTATTTAAGAACCTAAAGAAATATTCATTACTGTAAATAATGCTTTTTTGAGTGAAGAAATAAAGCTTTTCCTATATTGTTGTAGAATTGTTTTAACCTGATAATTCAAAGGTATAGAAAATGAGAGTCTATATTGTCACAATCTTATTTTCTTTTGCACTCGAATATTTTTTCAATTCATTGTTAAATTCATGTTACTAAAAGTAACTTGTATCAATATTTTTTAAAAAAGTTATTAAATCGGCATGTATAATAATAAATGTCATAATCATAATTGGTAAATTTTGATTTATTTGCAGTTGCTTGTGTAACTCTTACACTTCCTGACAATGCACGATTTACTAATGGAAATAAACCTCTTTGGTGGGTAGGAGAGAGCTGTATAATGTCTTGTTATGATAAATATATACCAGTTGGAGGGGATTCAATTCGAAATTGTACTTCCAGTGGAGAATGGACTGGAAAACCTTTACAATGCAAAGGTAAGATTTTTTAATAACTTTACGATAAATATTATAACAGAGTTTTTAATGATCTAAGTATATATAAATATGTATGTGCATATATATATATATGTGTGTGTGCGCGCGCGCTCGCGCGTGTGTGTGTGTGAGTGTATGTCAACAATTACATTCAAAGATTTTAGCCCACTCCTTATTTTATATATAATCATTCATATCAGCATTCCCTTTAACATGTGTTTTGAATAACATCCTATCTATATCAAATAATTCAAGTTTGAAAATCATATTTACACACCAAAATAATATATAGTGAAGTGGGTACTTCATTAGCCTTAATAAACAGTCACCATCATTAGGCAGAAAAAGGACAGAGAACAACATAAAGATAATGAAATGAGAAATTAGTAGCATAATTTTTATATTTTAGTTATAAAGTACAGATTTAGTTTCAAAATAATGTAAAATTCAATTGACTATTTTTCACACATTTACACATCAAAGAAATATTACATCATTTGTGCAAGAGGGTGTGAAAGTTAAAATCTCCAACATTGGCTTAAATAATATAAAATTTTATGCTCAATTCTAAATTTTAAATAGCCTAAATAGGGTGTAAGTCCATTTCTTTTTCCTTAAACAGATTTAATTGAAATTTAAAGTCAGAGTTTAATGAAATAATGTTAGTATTTTTTTAAAAGCACTTAATTATATTAAGTTAAAGATTAAAGTTTTAGTTAGATATGTTTTGAAAAACAGTAGAGATAATTTGATTAGTATGTGATTATGGGAACTTGTTTATCAAACTTCATATAAGGTGAGAGAAACAGGTTAATTATCATAAAGTTATATTAAAAAGGCTAAAATTAAATAATTTTAATTACCCAATTGTTCTTGCTTAAGAAGGTATTGAGACTGTGTTAGTTATAGAGATAACTGGAAAAGAATCATAATAAAATATCAACAAAGCTTTGATGCTAACTAAATTGACAACTATATAAAACAGAGGTCATGAATACATAAATAAAATCACATAGAATCTCTATACTCAACATACAGCTTTAGTCAGAGATGACTTATATACATATTTACAGATTGTCTTAATCTCAAAAAAAAGCTAAGTATTCCAAACAGTTAGTTACAGATTATACAGACTTACATGTACAAACTTTAAGAAAAAAAAAATGAATCGATCTTTAAAAGACTAAGAAATAGATACCAAATGTAAATTTATTTTATATCATTCATGAGACATTTTTTATAAAAGCTTATGTTTATTTAATATAATATTTTTACTATATTGCTTTACTCTGATTAGTGAGGACAATTGGTTCACCAAAACTCATTGTAAAGATCATTAAAAAAACAAGGGATTTTAATGGTCTTTATGGGGAAAAGTTCTTATAAATAAAAATTATACTTTAAATGTATTAACAAATAACTTAACTCAGTATATATATATATCACTTTAAAATAAACCTAATGTACAATATATGCATACAGTAAACAGTGCTGTGTGTGTATTATGCAAGTATGCACTTAAAATATGTACGTATGTAAGATAACGCAACTTAAATCTTTGAAAAAAGAAAAAACCCACTTGGCTTAAAGTTGTTCTTTGTTACAATCCATTCATTCAGTACTTATCATCTTCCAGTTTTCTGAATTATCAAATGTTCATTCTAAAGATCTAATTATTGGTTTTTAAAACCCTTGATCATTTTAGATTTTCTAGAGGAGGCATACCAGGTGTTGGTGTTTGAGGCTTTCTAGAGAAAAAGTTTGAAATAAGTATGTTGACTTTAAGCTTTGATTTTCTTTTCATACAACGTATTGTAAGGTCTCATTCATTGACTTAAGACATTTTTAGATTTGATAGAATGTATCATACTGTTCATGACCTCTGATATAAAATCAGTTCCTTCAGTTTTTTGATGACCAGATTCTTCTGTACACACTTGTTGGTATTTTTTATATTATTGTTTTGCTTTTCATGATACAGTTGCATTAATTTCTCATTAATTAATTCTTTCATGTGGGACTGCAAAAACTCTTCAATGCTGCCATCATCAATTTCTTATCAGTGCCTTTATACAAAACCGTATGCTGAATTAATTGTTGAAGTTAGTACATCTTAAATGTTATAATGATTCAGTTATTTATACATTGAAGAAGTGATGTAGCATTTGATGAGATTAGTTGCTGCTATAATTATAGTTGAAAAGGTGTGTCTATCTAAATATATTTTTAAAGCAAATTTAATATCACTAGAAAAAATGTTCGGCTTCACTGATGTACAAAAAAAATGGACTAATAAAGAGATAGTAAACTTACAACTGACATTTTGTGTGTTTTTCTGCAAAATTGATAATCATTGCACTGAATAAAATCCATACTAAAGTTTAATCTCTTAAATTCACAATCTTATATCATTTATGTAATTTGTGAAGTTAAAAAGCAATGCTTAATAACATCTTATAAATTGTACTGTTGTGACCATAAAGATCTGTTATTTTATCACCAGTGTAAGAATAATCGATTTATATAACTTCCCATTGGCACAATCTATCCACACAATTAATTTAAAAATAAAAATAAAAACTCTGATATAACAAAAAAGAATATATATATATATATATATATATATATATATATATATATAGAATGCATTATATATATATATATATATATATATATATATAATGCATTCTGTATTTGCATATTGTAATAAATATTCAAGGCATTTTTATTAACACTTTATATAAAAATATATAAAATCTATGGTCTTTTTATGGTATGGATGTTACCTTTTATTATGTGAGATATCTGTTTGCATAAAATAACCTCATGATTTTTAAATGCTTTTATTTAACTTACATTTTCTATATATTTGTTTTTTTTTGATTGAGTGTTTGTTTGTTTGATAAGATATAATTTAAATAAGATGTGTGAGAGGTAAGTATAGAGATGTTTTTGGTTTCAATTGAAATCTTTTAAAATTGAGGTTAATACATTTTAAGAAAAATATGAAGGATTTCTTTTTCAGTTCAAAGCTTGTTTCAGTTTGTTTTATAGATATAATTTAAGTAAAACCCCTAAGAGAATGGCATAGAGATCGTTTGATCTCATTTAAATTAAAAGCTTTTAATATTGAGTTTATTACATTTTAAGTAATGTGATGTATTTTTTTTTTGTTTTAGGTGAAAGTTTGCTTCAAGTTAGAACAATATAAAGTTACTTTTTAACCTCCCCACACACACATACATACACTTTTATTTCAAGTTTAATATTAAAACCTCATTTGTGATTAAAGAAACACATATTTTTTTGATTTTAGTGCACAATAAATAAAAGCATTTATTAAAAAATATGCATCTTTTAACTCAAATAATGCAATATAATGACAAAAATATGTGTCATTTAAATAAAAATTAAATACATAAAACTTTCTCAATTTATGTGAATTGCATTTTTATCATATAATTTTTTGGTAATACAGCATCGATTGATCCATGCCATAAGATGGCACTGTTGCTATGCTAAAGCACATAAATATGCTGTTTACAAGGCCATTCATAGATCTTGCAGCCTAGTAAACTGTTTAACCGCTAAGATGTTGAAGTTCACCCATTACCCCAACATCTCTAGTATGTTGAACATTATTAGTGACGAGTATGCAAGACTCTCTATAGACATTACTCTTAACTATTGTGCAGTGTATGATGTGAAGGTTTCTGTATTTTGAATGTTGAAAACTATATTATAACGTTTTTTTTTGTTTTTTTTTGGCTTCGATGTATTTTTTTTTATTTTCATTCGTAAAAATTGTAACGATTTTCCAAACACCCCTGGTTTCATTGTCAGGGGTCAGAATTCAGTTAATGAGGATTGTTAGTCACAATTTGGCAAAGTTCATGATCAAGTCACGCACTTTCAATGGCAGACTACAGAAGCAGATGCGGGGCCTTTCTTCAACAGAGAAATATTCTCCTCACCCAGAAGAACTGCCTTTGTGGTAGTTTAATGAAAGTAAAAAGCCAAAAAAAAAAAAATAAAAAAAGTTACTTTTAAAAAAAAGAAGACCGTAATCAAAAGCAAAAAAAAAAAAAAAGTTACTTTAAAAAAAAAAAGACCATAATCCAATTTTGTTAAACAACAAGTTTTACAAAAAAAATAAAGAAGAAAAAGGATTTTACAAAATGTATTAAAAAAAAATATTTAAAAATCAATTTATTTATTTAAAAAAAAAAGAAAATACGGTCCCAAAAAAAAAAAAAAAATCCAAACCAAAAAAAAGAAACATGATAACATTACAAAATAATAATAACACAATCAGCCCAGTAATGTTATATCTATTCGTTTCTCACTAGCAACAGCGCCATCTTATGGCATGGATCAATCGATGCTGTATTACCAATTTTTTTTATTAAATGCATAAAGTCTCTCCTTCCTTCTTTTTTTAATCACAAAATACATTTATGATAACAAGCAGTCTAGATTCGAGTGAAATTAGCATTTGTAAAGGTTTTAATCTAAAAGTGATCAACTGAATATTTCATAGGTAATACATAACAGTACACAATTTAAAATTAATTATTAATAATATACAATCAAAATTTATGTTTTTATTTTATGCTGAATAAAATTTGTATTTTTTTCTGCTACTATAATTTTTTGTTTACTATAATGTTATCACTGTCTTTTATATGTCTAAAACAAATTGCAAGACAATGATTTAAAACCCATCAAATAAATAATATTTCTTACTTAGATTTAGCAATTTTTGATCATATAAAGTAGATTATTTATTACCTTATTCATAAAATCGTTTCTTTCTTCCTCCTTTTTTTACTGAAAATACTTTACAGTAACAATAATAAATTTATTAAATTTATTAAGTACAAGTAGATGATATAATAATAATGCGAAAGGCTAAAAGGTTTTATTTCAGAATTATTTGATTTAATATTTTAACTAATGTAGTACACAATTTAAAAATTAATTATTAATAGTATAATAGGTAATAGTATGTATACTGAACCTAACCACTTGATGGCATTGTTTTTCACACCACACACATCAATATACCATTTTAGCAGCCTAACGTATGGCTAACACTACAACAGTGTTGTTTTAGCCATAACAGACTGCCTAGAGGGTGATGTATCCTACAATTACATAACAAAATACTACACCCATTGACTTGTGACAGTATTTCTCAAGTGCACACTATTCAACTCTCATTACAGTCTGAGTTGATGGCAGCCATATTTGAAGGATGAGAAACTATCAAAAAATCCATTGTGGGAAAATTTTGAGAAAGCATAGTGGATTTAGTATTACATATTAAGAATTGTCAGGCTGCCACGCACACTTGCCTACAATTTTGAACTGCACACAACCTGAAAAGGTTAGGTTTTCAGCAGAATTCTGCCAAGTTCATGCACAAATGCGTGTTTACACATGAATCTGTGAGAACACTAAAATGTCAGCAGCAAGTGTTCAAAATTGGTTGAAGGGGAGTGTTTTGCCAGCCATGGAAGTTGATGCTGTTATGTTTTTCCAAAAATAGAACATGTGAAGCTATGCATTTGTGGGAGGAGCATGGTTATAGTCAACTACAGGATCTGGGGAACTCCTGCAAGCATACCTGGGATCTGCATAAGGAAAGTTGGTTGGATGGCTCTGAAATCTGTTACTTACAGTTTGAAGCTCATCTCCTATTGGAGTCAAACAAACCATAACAGTCTGCACCCCTAAAAATGTTTTTTTTAAAAAACAAACTGTTTAAGGCTTTTGAAAAAGGCAAAAAATTAAAGGAAGGACTTTTTGCTATCATATAAAAGTTTCAGTAGTGTATATATTTTTAAAAACCTCATAATAAGAAAATAAAAGACAATAATTAAAAATCAAACCAACTCCCCACCCTCCACCCTCAAAAAACCAACTGTTGGTTTATTACAAATGAATTGATTAATAAGGCTTTCCCCCAAAGAAGCTCAAAATCAATAAAAAGTTGATAAGGAAAAAAGTTGATAATTTAAAAGCAAACCAATCCCTCACCAATAATTTGTATATTTTGTTACTCTATCTCTTTATATGTATTCTATATTGGAACTTATTTAAAATTTATATGCAAAGCTTCCTGTACATTGGAAAAAGATACTAAAAGATGAGAATTAAAATTCAAACCAACCCCCCTCCATCCTCTAAAACCCAACTGATGGTCTATTAAAACAATTGTTTAAGGCTTTAAAAAAGAAGCTCAAAATCCAAAAAAAAGGTGATAATTTAAAAGCAAACCAATCCCCCTCTACTATCCAAAAACAAATTGTTTGTTTATTAAAAATGAAAAAAAAACATACAAGTTTTATGTATAGAAAGTACAAAAAAAAATTTTTAGTATTCTGTAAAAAAAAAAACCACAGACCATGAATTGGTATATTGATGTGCATTGGGTGAAAAGCAGTGCCATCAAACGGTGGGGTTCAGTATACATAGTATTACTGTATACTATATGACCAAGATTTATTTTTACTTTAAATAAAATTTATATTTCTATTTTCACCATTTCATAGTTCTATTGTTTGCTACAATTTTATATAAAGCAGTTCTGAAAGACTTAGATTTCTCTGAAAGAGAATACAAATATTATGATTTCAATTTAAACAAATACTTATATTTGGGGATTTTGACTGCATAATACACAAAATCATTTTTGTTTCTCGAAATATATTGCAATAACAGTATGATGATTGTAATGTTTGCTACAAGCAAAATACTGTTATTTAGAATTTTAATGTATAAAAGTAAATGAATATACAGTTTTAAGCCAATCCATGTATTTTAAAATATAATATATTTGGTTGTTGTATGTCATCAAAGTAAGATATTGATTACTTATTCTACTGAAGGAATTGTTTTTTTTTTTACTTTTGTATTCGTTAAACTTTATTTTGGATATATCATTAATGGCTGCATCTTCCATCTTGAATTTTCCAAAAATATACAGTTTAATTAAAATAAATTTAACAGAGTTTTATAAATGATGACATCCAATAAAATATTTAAAAAATTAATATTGTATTAATATGTTTTTCCTATAATATATATATATATATATATATATATATATATATATATATATATATATATATATATATATATATATATATATATATATATATATATATATAAACATTACAAGCATAAAGCTAAACTAGTCAATATAAAATCAAAACTACCCCAAATCCAAAATTAAACCAGACCAGCATAAAAATAATATTAAAACACAACCTAAGGTTTCACTTCTACAAGCAGACTTCTCAAGTGTAAAGAACTACAAAAACTACACAATATATATAATATTAAAAACTACCCACAAATCATTCACTTCCCATCCACCCTTAATATTAAAAGAACTCTTAAATAAATTAATTGCTTCAGAATAATAAAATTTCAATAATAAAGACTCTTTAATTCTTCTTTTGATTTCATTTCTCTCAAAGAAGACAACCTTAGCTTCATCAAAATCAATAGTAATTGGGTATTTGGAAGTTTAGATATTGAAAATATGTATCAGTCTGTTAATAGGTTAAGCAGTATTGATGTTCTTTTGTCTATATTGATTAAGAAAAGTTCTTTATCAAAAAATAAAATTAAGGTAATTAAAGATTTGCTTTTGTTATTGAAAGATTCTATGTATTTTACTTATAAAGGTAATTTTTATAAGATTAAGGAAGGATGGATAATAGGTTATATTATTTCTCCTTTAGTATGTTCAGTTTATATTAGTTATATGGAAGAGGAAATTATTATTAAAAAGAATTGTTTATATGTAAAATTATTTGTCAGATATGTTGATGATTGTTTATTTGTAATTGAGAATGATAAATTGAAGGAATTTCTAAATGAGTTTAATTGTTTTGATCCTTCTATAAAATTTGTGTTAGAAGGAGGGGGGTTAGATTTTGGTAATTTAAAATTTTTAGATCTTTTGGTGATTAGAAATGTAGAAACATATTGTTTATTGTGCAGTCATTTAGTTAAAAGTAAAGAATTAAGATCTCTAATTAAACCTAATAGCTATCAGTCTGTATCTCATAAAGTAGCTACTTTAAGGAATTATTGTCATAGGAATATTAAATTAAATAATTCTAGTGGGGTTGCTTTGTTTCAGAAATATCAATTTTATAAATACTCTGATAAATTTGTTAAAAGTATTTTATTAAATAGTAATATTTGTAAGGATGTAAAGGTTAAAGAAAAATATGATTTTATTTCTTTGCCATTTAAATTGTCTTCTTATAAAATTGTGTGTAGAAATAGTAAATTGTTTGGAAATAAGAAAATTGCTTGGAAAAGGGGTGTTACATTGAATAATTTATTAAATAATACAAAAGAAGTTTTTGATAGAAAGACTATTCCTGTTGTAGTATATTTTATCTCTTGTTTATTGTAAGAAGGTTTACATAGGTCAGAGTAGTTTGAGTTTAAATGAAAGAATAAAGGTTCATAAAAGTAGAGTTAAAAATAGATATCTTAGTTCTTCTTTGTATGTCCATGAAAAAGATACAGGCCACACTATTGATTTTGATGAAACTAAGGTTGTCTTCTTTGAGAGAAATGAAATCAAAAGAAGAATGAAAAAGTCTTTATTATTGAAATTTTATTATTCTGAAGCAATTAATTTATTTAAGAGTTCTTTTAATATTAAGGCTGGATGGGAAGTGAATGGATTTGTGGGTAGTTTTTAATATTATATATATTGCATAGTTTTTGTAGTTCTTTACACTTGAGAAGTCTGCTTGTAGCAGTGAAACCTTAGGTTGTGTTTTAATATTATTTTTATGCTGGTCTGGTTTAATTTTGGATTTGGGGGGTAGTTTTTGTTATATATATATATATATATATATATATATATATATATATATATATATATATATATATATATATATATATATAGTCAAAATAAGAATCATATATCACATGGCCCTATCTCTTAAGCTTGTAAGTTATAAACAATGAGGATTGCCAATTCCTCTACAAGCTTTATGATAAATACTTAGCTAGAGCCAGCACTTAAAATATCTCTGTCAGAACCCCTCCCCAAATCCCTGACCATGGTTTCATGCTTTGGCACTTCTCAGAGAGGTGTCAGGGTAGGTTCAGACACTAGATCTAAAAATAACAACCCAAAGCCCCATATAGCTATTTGAGTTGGATAGCTGGGTTTGAAAACGTGTAGATTTCTGAAAATTTCAGATTTTCAACTCAATAGATAACTTTTAGATTGGCTTTGGGTTGGTATTTTTAGATCTAGTGTCTGGACCTACCCTGACACCTCTCTGAGGAGTGCCAAAGCACGAAACCATGGTCAGGGGGGCCCTTTTGGGAGGGGTTCCTGACGGAGATATTCCAAGTGCTGGCTCTGAATAAGCATTTATCATACAGTTTGTAGAGGAATTGGCAATCCTCATTGTTATATATATATATATATATATATATATATATATATATATATATATATATATATATATATATATATATATATATATATATATATATATATATATATATATATATATATATATGACTATGTACTTTAATGAGGAAGTAAAAAATTAATAATAATTTTTTAAAAAAATATTGAAAATCTAACTTTATAAATTTTAGCACCTTTGTCAAAAATATATATATATAAAATGTGCATACATAAATAAAGGGAATGGGATGGGATGTAAGGTTTGAATTTA